>JBCJKH010069845.1:15000-20538 GCA_039877255.1 Loriculus beryllinus
CAAGAAAGGTTGCAATTGAAATAGAGGCATCTAAAACAAGAGAAAGGCATGCAAGAAGGGTTTCTGGTATAGCTCTGTTAGCAGTGTAAAGAGACCAGTGGTCAGCAATGAGATGTGGCCAGCAGATGAGCCGCTAGGCAGGGCACTGGGGACTGCATTTCTTGTGAGAGGCAGAAACTCCAGCCGTTTGCTTGTGCCAGGCCTGAGCTGAGGAACTACTGACTCACACAAACAGATATATCAATCATCAGGTGATTGACAGCGTCTTACCTCTTTAAGAGTCAGCATTTCCCAACTCCCATTGAGATTCTACTGGCTTACTTAACCTCTAATTTGGAAAAGAAAAATACAGGCTGCTACGCTACCTTGACATCTTAGACCCACCTATGTAACTGTGCCACTAAAAGACAAAAACAGCAAGAAAAAAAGTCAACAAAAAAGTCTTTCTGCCAACAGTTTCTTTGCCAGAGAGAATAGATTATTTCACTGTCTCAGCAAAATAAATCCTTTGCTACTATGAACTGCTTGTCCACTGGTGAGCTTTACCATTATAATCACCCTCGCAGAGTCTTTGTAATGCTGATGTTGACATTTTAAGAATGATCCATCAAGGTCAATCATACCCATAAGGACTGCGGATTGTTTTTCTCCCATTGGAGTCAGCAAGCCATGCTGACTTACTCCATGGAGAGAATTAGTGGGCAACACCAGTCACAAATTTAGGCTGAAGAAACTCAAGGAATTACCTCCAGGTATAGTTCTACTGACAGAACAGGTTTTACTGAAAAGGCCTTTCCTTGTGATGCAACTGGTAGAGCTGCAAACACATGAACTGGATAGAAACATTTGTTTGCAGAAGCTTGCTATGGATTGTTCCAGTGCTTTTATAGTCTACATGGCAGGTTTTTTGTCTCCTTCCATTTTGTTGTTTCAAGCAAAAAGTTATTGGTCATTGTTATTTAATGCTAGAAAAAGCCTTCATCTTCCTTCCTTAAGTGCTCTGGAGTTTACAAAGTCCTCTGATTACTGCAATTACCTATTGTCACACACCACTTCTACCTTAACAGTGGGACTTGCAAGTGCATGTTGATTTTCCAGCATGAGCTCACTGTGGTGGAAAGATCCTAAGCACCAGACACACCAATTCAGCAACAGGAGGCTGTTCCCCTGTTGTCATGAACCCAGCACTGTCACCTGATTCACAAAATTTGTCATTTTCTCTTCAAATGTAGCTTTTCCCTCTTTCTTCTTACACTGATAATGAATCAGTGCTGATCACCTTCATTCCCAAACACTGCTCCAGCCATGCCCATCACTTTGCAAACCCTCACTTGCACAGAGCTTGTCTGTGGGGAGCAGAGATTGATCCACGCTGTTTTGTCAGGAGGAGGTGCCGAAACTTTCCCACACCACAAGCCAGGGAGGAATAACAAGGGCACTTTGCAGCTGTCAGGCTCACAGACCAGCTGCCAGACACATCTGGCTCCACCTTATGCACACCTGGAGAGGGCAGGGCAATGCACTGGCTGTCTACCACATGAACCAGCAGGCCAAGCTGCCACATCTTCTTACAAACATCTTTTCTCCTGAAGTTCCTTTACCTATCAGCCATCAAGGCTCTACATTCTCCCATGCTGGTCCAAGTCCACGGGGCTTGCAGGGTCTTTCACCCATGAGCTTGCTAAGCTAGTAGATTTTTGGTGTGGAAGTGAGTACCTGTTCCTACAGCAATGGATCAGTTGTTGAACCACCACTTTCTCATCCCTGGCACCACCAGCAGTATGTTCAGTCTTTCCATTACCTTTCCATCAGCAAACTCTCTGTGAAAGAGTCATGATAGCAGTGTATTATGACACCTTAAAAAATGATGGGAATATTCACTGTTTCTCGGCCACAGGATAAAAACAGCCGCATAACTACATTTTTACCAGGGTGTTACTCTTCTTTGTTATCTATATAGCTATGGGGCCTATAAGCTCCAGGTCTGGACCAGGTCCTGTGGTGTTAGTTGCTGAATTACCATGGATCAAAGTGACGGTGCCTTTATTGTTAAATTACAAACTATTCCTGATAAATCATCTTTCACCTCTCCTTTCCTTAGAGGAACAGAACAGTCACCCAGCCCAGGTGCAGGGGTTATCTCACAGCTACAGCAATAAAGCTCTTTGAGTTTAGCAGTCTACCAAGCTGTGGAAAAAATCCACAAATCAGATCTTTCTCAGCCTCTGTCCAGCCCCAAGAATTGGTCTTTTGAGAATCCAGGTACCTCCCCACCTTGGAATCTGAAATGCCAAGGTACTCATCAATTTTCCCTCTATACCTGTACGTGAAGATGTCATTCTTTATCAAGTTTCACTGAATAATATTTCAACATCTGTGCAGCAAACAAGGGAAATTAATTACTTTGGAGACATGGGGGAAAACAAAAGAAATCATATAAATATCAACATCCATTCCAAAAATGTGATATTGAAAACAACTGCCAACTGTAATAGGTAAGCAACGCCAGGAGAAAAAAGTTAGGCGACAAAACACACACGAGAGAAAAAGACAATAATCAATATATTAATATAAAACAATAATACAGCTGGTACAATAAAGTGATGCCGTGGGGAGACATGCAGTACATCATTAGTACTCTGCTCTAATGAAACCCACAACACGCAGTGTACATTAACTAGTGTAAAGTCTTTTCAGCACAGTGAGTATTCCACCACTTTACTGGCCCATTTATTTTAACTGAAAGAGAGATGATCCTGTTGCCAAGCCATCAGATGGTAAAAGGGATATATTTGATGGATAAAAAAAAAAGGGTCTGCCACAGCTTTGCAAAATATATTTCTCACTTAAATGCATGTGGTACACAACACTCATGCCATACCTGCAGAGAAAAATAGAGGTGGGGGGTGGGTGGGTAAGGGAGAATGCAAGGGAGGGGTAGGAAGGAGGGAGGAAATATCATTTTAAATAAACAAAAAAAGTCACAGACATCACTCACATTTTTCCACCCCTCCTGTTCTTGTGATACAGATTGACAGCCCTTTTAATATGAAATAAATCAGCCAGGATAAGGAATGTCTCGGAGAACATACAGATTGAGCGCTGATTGACAGAGCTTCTCTGAAACCCATTCTGTTTGCACTAGGTTTTTTAGCAGCTAACTTGAAAGGATGTCAGGTGCTTTGAAACGTTTCAAGTGTTTTGAAGCCAGCAAACAATTGTAAAATGTGCTTATTGGTGCTCAGGCTGAAGCAGGAGCGCGGTGGGGCTCACGCGAGGACAAAGCTGAGGAAGGCAGGCCAGGAGAATTGAAAGCAAAGCTTTCCTCTCCCATTCAGGGCACCAGCCAGCCATTGGGATTTTTGGGCTGTTGTCAGCATCCATGCCTAGTTAGCACGATATTTTAAAGTGAAGATGCCACATACTGGAAACTTGTATCATGCCTGGGGAGAGTGCAGCACTGCGTTCCCTTCATAGACTTACAGTCACTTTTAACCAAGGATTGGATAGTCGCATTGCTGATAATGAGACATGACATTTTGAAAGTTACGTGTCCAGTTTGTACCAGTGCTGCTTTCCTGTTAGACTCAGACCAGCATTATGCTGGCTTTGATCATTTTGCAGATACTATGTTTAGCTGTCTCCTTGTATTTCCTGAAGCGACCTAAAGTCTGTTGTTATCTCATAAAGCAAATAACAGCACATGTCATAGTCACACTGAGAAAGAAAAGATGAAAACCAAGTCAATGGCATTTGCAGGCTATTTTAGCAGCACTCTCTTGAGAATGACACTTTGGGCTTCCGTGGGTAATTTTTGTATGAGTGGTTTGGCTTTTTTAAAAAATGGCTTGACATTTTCACTTTTATGCAAGGTGCAGAAGCCATTCAGAAAGGAGATCTTGGGGTTCTTCCTCCTGGAAAATCAGCCCAGCAAGGAAGAGCACTCAGTCACACAATAAGACTTGGTGAGAGTTGCTGGGTTCAGCTCAGGTGCTTCATCTGAATGATTCAAAGCTCACTCAAGGGAGCTGAAAGTGAAATGAACTCAAAGACAGCAGGTCCGCTTGCACAGTCCAGTTCTCAGGTACTTCAGAGAAACCTGGATGGGTGGTTGGCCTTTGTGCCAGGCTCCCACCCCTCAGCTCAGCTCCTTCTGCAATGGCCTTGACTTCTGGTATGGTCATTGAATGATAGCTGTCTTTCCAACCTTTGCACAAGACAGAAAATTTCCTATATACTGGAATGAAATCTAATGCCCCCAGGAGTGGGAAGAATGGTCCCATCATTCAATGTGGGAGCAGAGGAAAACAGTCCTCTAAACTACTAACTCTTGCTTTTTCTTCTGTTCTTTGTCTTTTAAGTTCAAGTTGACAACACCCCTCTGATTTGATCTCCTCTCTCATTGCCCTCCTTGCTTCCACCTCTGGCAAGGACATCAGCAGCTCTGTCAGTATCCCTTACCCTTACTGTCAACACTCCTAATGTGCACGATGCAATTCTCAGGCAATCACATCTCCTGGTCTATCAAGACGTGCCCAGAAATGCATTTCTCTTTCAACATGCCTAAGAGCAGCTGGGTGTCCTGGAGAAAAAAGAGATACACATGCATAGGGTGGCACTAGGATGAGTGGCCTGTCTGATGTGTCTAGGGTGGGTCAACCTCTTGTGAATGGGCTGAGCAGATGGTCTGTACATGCGCAATATCAGCAAGGCATCTGGGACACACTGGATGCAACGGGTACAACACACAGCAGCTTGTCCCCAGGGCATAGGGTGCATCACACAAGTTCTGCTTGAGCAGAAATATAAGAGCTCTCTGGTTCTTGGCTTCAAGCAGGAACACCCTCCTGCTTTTATAGACATGGTTAGTCACCTAATATGCATGACTTTGTGCAAGGCTGCCTCTGTGAAAATGAGCTGGGACTATGTTTCTCCAGGACCCTACCTGGGCACAGAGAGAACTACAGAGCCCCAGAGCCCTTCTCCCCTCCTCTTTTTTTTTTTAGGGCTACATGTCCTTCCCAAAAATATTGTGCCTGGATTTGAACATCCCAGGGGAAGGATATTTCTTGACTATCTCTATAAAGCCAACAACACAGGGCTGATCAGCCTTCCCATTTCTCCCTCTCCAGGGCCATCCAGGCCACCTGCCAGAGTTCACAGACCTGTGGCTGTAAAATCTTACAACACAGTGCTTTGGGGATTCAGTGGCAATGTTATTGCTGCTATCTATTTCTATAAACTTAGACAGAAGCCTTCATACTACTGTGAGTAAAGGGCAGGAGCTAGACTGTAACTCTGGGAACCATGTATTGATCCCTGTTTTAACAGGTGTTTCAAAGAAGATATAGTGTGCCCCTGGTCTTCTCCTGGCACAAATCACTCCTCAGCCTTCCATTTCTCCTCCACAGCAGTGCTGGTGGTGCAAGAGGGAGGGCAATACAGAATCTCCATCTCTTTTCCAGTTCTCTGTGTGGGAAGGGGGAAAGCTGGTGACACTGTGCTACCCAAGGGCTCTGGCCGCCTGCATGTGCCATA
>JBCJKH010069856.1:0-11801 GCA_039877255.1 Loriculus beryllinus
GGTGTCTGCCGGCCGCGTCCCGCCCACCGCCGCGGTGGGGGTCTGGCGCGCGCGAGCACTCCGGGCCCCCGTCACGAGGCCGGGCCCGGGTGGCGGTTAGCGCTGTGGGGTGGGAGGGGGGAAAGGGTGCAGCGCGGAGCGACGGGAGGCGAGGAGGACGGACCGAGGGACGGACAGACCGGGTGAGAGGATGTGAAGATGGCGGAGCTGCAGATGCTGCTGGAGGAGGAGATCCCGGGGGGGCGCCGGGCCCTGTTCGACAGCTACACGAACCTGGAGCGGGTGGCCGAGTACTGCGAGACCAACTACATCCAGGTGCGGCGGGCGGGGCGCGGCGCGCGCGGCATAACGGTCGCCGTCCCCGCCTAACGGTCACCGGTGCTGAGGCGGCCCCGGTTGGCGAGGCGGCGGTGGCGGCGGCGGCGGCGGCGGCGGTGGTGGTGGTGGTGGTGGTGGTGGTGGGGCAGCCCCACGAGGGCTGGGCAGGGTCGTGTCCTCCTCTCTACCCCGGTGTTTGCGGTGGGGCTGACTGCGATAAGGGGAGCCGGGTCGTGCCACCCCTGTCCCTTTGGTGATGGGAGGGCGACGGGCGGGTGGCACTGTCTGCTGCAGCCTGGGGACTGGAGAGCTGGTTCACCTCCAGCATGAACTGCCCCAGCGTGACGAGGCGTTTAGATATGTAATTGATTTCTTAATTCCTTCCACTTCGTGAGCGTGTTAAATATTTATTTCGGACGGTGTCGTCTGTGTTGCTCATTTTCTTTCCCTTCCCACCTTCTGCTCTCCTTTGCTGACAGTACGGAGATGATGTGATAAACTGAGGAGATACTGGTCTCGTGTAAATACAGCTTTTTTGCTTGTTAATTTAGAGCACGATGCCAGGTGTTTTAATTGGGATATACCTGTCAGTTTATATTTCCTTTTCCAAGCAGGGTTGCGGTATTTGATAGGAAGGGCAGCTACCAAGTGGTAGGTGCAGGATGAAAGCGTGATGTAGTAGAGATGGTTCAGAATTAGGGAGAAGGAGATCAAGCCCAAGTTGCAGCCGCAGTTGGGTGATTTGTGTTCTGACCACTCTGAAGCCAGGTTGATGTTAGGACTTTCGGGTTTTTTTCTCTTCCTCTTTTTACTAGGAAGAAAAACAAAATATTGTCAGTTTATGTTCATAGCAATTGTAGGGCTAAATGAAAGAGTTCCCCCCAAAACAAGACCCCCTAAGAAGGGTCTGAATGTGTAGGACAGAGAAGAGAGAGACATGGGTTTGTGGTGTCTTGTGTGGAGGGAAGATACAAAGGGCCCCAGTCTTGTTTTTGCTTTCAGTCTCTTCAGTGGAAAATGCTTGTGTGTTTCCAGAAGGCAAGTAGGGATGAGATCTGTGATGAGGTTATTATGTCAGTGAAGATAGGAGAGAATGTTGAACCAGTGACAGAATATTTAAAATGTCCCTGTAAAATCAGCTCTGTTTCTTTTGAATTGTTGAATGACCAGCTGCCCTCTAGAGAGAAGACTTCTCATATTTTGGGTCATTACAAAACATGTCAGTTACAGTGAAATTAGAGATGTATCTTATTATGTAATAACTTGTCCTGTGTTGGAGTGGTGTGGCTCACGTTCTTGAAGAGAAATATATTGAAATGCTTTCTTACAGCCATAACTTAGATTAGCATGTATTTAGATTTATGCATTTATGAAAACTGGGAAACTGTTTTTTTCTGAAATAGGGAAGAGAAGTCTTGGAAAGCAAAACCGAATAGGAAGAAGTAGATGTAGTTTGAGTTGGCTTCTCTTTTTTTGTTCTTTCTCTGCCCATTTTTCCTTTTCTTTGTATAAACCAAAGTTTATAAAATCAGCGTTGAACAGCTCGCTTTCTTTTAATTAAAACTACAGAGGAGGACTCCATGCGGTTTTGTACGAATAGAGAATGAAAAAAGGTGGTTATTACCGCAGACAGCATACAGTGTGTAAGGACCGTCAAATATAATAGGAGATAGATACAGACAGATGGTGAGTGAACGAAAAGAATGAGGCACTCTTGGTCAGCCTGATGGATTCTGGCCACTGCACAGCAATTCCCTGACTTTTGGCAATTTATCCAAGCATCATGACAACAGAGAGCTTTAAGGGGTAGCTGAGAATGAAAGAACAAAATTGTATTGTGAGTGTTGACTGCAAGGTGCAGTATGGGTCACAGCATGGACATGTTTAAGTTTTAAACAGGTGGTGAATGAAGGACAGCAGCAAGGTGAGAGGCTCCAGTCTTTGGAATTGGCTGAGAGACCATAGAGTGGGATTTTTGTGCAGAAGAGGTCCAGCATGAGGGGATTCTGGATTTAGTGATGCGGGTGTCCTAGCAGCAAATCTATCGGTGAACCCACCTCACCTTAATGGTGCCAGAGTTACATAAACTCTTGCACAGGATCTGTTTACAAACCTGTATATGGGTATATAACTATTGATTAGTTGGATACTGGTGATTTTCATTATAATAATGGTTATTATCCCAAAGCTCTTTTGTCCAATTAAATCCAAATTACGTTCAAAATAGTAGCCTTGGATTTTATGGTGAAGATGGGCATGTGATTTCTCCGAAGTGTATGGAAGAGTAATTGTCCAGAAAGTCATGTAGTGAAGATGGGATAATTCTAATGTAATCCTTCAGTGTTTCGTTGTTGTCAGGAAGTTTTGTTATGGTTATTCTTTAGATCTCCTGGAGGCTCAGAAAGTGACCAAGACCTGAGCTGAATCTGCAGGCTGGTAGGCAATGTGGTGATGGGACCATTGCTATAGGTGCTACACTGGCCTGTATTTGTAGACAAGCCGCTCCCTTTTCTGTGTCAGTTGGTGCTTTGAGATTTTTTTTGTCAAGTACAAAAATGGTTGCAAAACTCAGTGGAGGCATAGGTCACTTGAAGTTCAGTGCTAAGGTGAATGTATTTTTCTCTTCCTCTCCTCCCTCCCCCCCAATATCATAGCAGCTTCAAAATAATCAAACGTGATGTCTTACATGTGGAAGTTGCTAGTAGTTCACAGTAGTAGAAGTTGTAGCAACTGCAACTCATTTGACTTCTGCTTAAGAAGTGGAAAATTGGTTCTTTAAATTTTTGGCAGTGTTTATGCAAATTATAATTGATACTTAGCTCAATTACTGTAGCAACAGGAAATGTTACATAAATTGTTATCCTTCCCTTGAGTCTGTGATAGAGTAAGTGTATCAGAGCACATCAGCTTAAAATTGTGTGGAAAATCGTATGAAATATAGCAAATATTCAATAAATGATCCTGCAGCAATGAAAGTAAAAAAACTACTGTTTGGACAAAAAAAGTTTTTTCATTAATTTTGCTTTATCAATGGTTGTTCTTTTTAAATTTTCCCACTGGGTAAGTTAGTTTCTCAGCCCTCTAGTCAATCATTTGCCTAGTAAGGTGATGTGCTTTTCAAGAGATACTGTTCCATTAAACAGGAAAATAAATTGATAGGAGAAAATTTAAGTATAAATTTGAATACCACAGCAATTAGTTTAGTAATTTTTCTGATTATGATTCTACTTTATATAAAATTACAGTTTTTAAGCATGAATGTGTAAGTTGCTCACTTTAATCTGCTTGTGTTACTATAGAAATCAAATACCTTTTCTTGCCCAAAAGGGCTTCTTTAATAACTTGGAGAAATCGTGGAGTTATTCCTGTGTCATACTTCAGCTTCTTAAAGAGAAGAGAAAGATAAGTGTTTTTATTTAGGATGATGTTTTTGTGATATCTGACACAATGTCAGGCATGGGTTGAATTTTATTCTGCCTATTCAATGCTTTATGTACTAGTACTTTTCTGTTACCAAGTTCAGTCTCAGTCTGAATTCTGCAACAAAGTAATTCTCTGGAATATATTATCTGATGTATTTGGTACTATAAGAAAACATATTTGCAGTCTGCATTAATGTATCTGGGTATTTCATAAGAAGCAGAGAATAGTTATGCTGGACAATGTGCTGTGTTTACAAAGTTTTCATATTCCTGCGTTGTTTTTGTTCAGGGGTA
Organism: Loriculus beryllinus; assembly: GCA_039877255.1. Lineage (NCBI taxonomy): Eukaryota > Metazoa > Chordata > Aves > Psittaciformes > Psittacidae > Loriculus > Loriculus beryllinus. The sequence continues at coordinate 4,035 of JBCJKH010069856.1, forward strand.
TCCTAAAGAAAATTTTAACTTACGATGGTGTAACAAGACCAAGCAATTTTGCAAATTACTGGTATACTAACATAAATTCCAAACATTGTCTTAACCTCTCCAGTTCCTTTGAGGCTGTCCTGTGTAAGTCTGTTCTGGAATAATCTTTTGTTTGCTCCTCGTGATCCTCGCTTTTTAAAAAAATCAGCTTGTCATTTTGTGCAGTGCATGGAGCTTTCTAGGGTAACTGAATGCTTGTGCCTGTTAACTCTTTGTTAAAAGCTTCAGAAAAAATTACCAGATGGAGGCATTTCAGCCAGGAAGCATCTAGCAGGAATAGATTCGCATGAGGGAAGTCCTGTCACCAAAGTTAGCATGCAGAATTGAGTGAATGGCCTTGCTCAGCTTTCAGAAGGAGTGTAGGATTTCCATGTACTGTGTTGCCCAGATTCTTCTAAAAGAATTTCCTAGCTCTCTATTTCTTAGCTTTTCAAGATTATTGTGCTTTACTTGTCAGCTCTAGAGACTGAAAGGGGAGAGTGAGCTTCTGATTTTCCTCTCTTCAGAGTCTTCAGGTTGCCATGACTGTATTGCTTTTTATATACAGAAACAGCCTTCTGTTGTTAGTGAGGGGAAGGATGGGAATGGCTTTTTATTGCTGTTCTCGATATTCCATCCTTCTGGTTATTAGAAGTACCTGCTTTTAGCTCCTGCAGGTAGCTTTATTTTAAACAGACATAGAGGTGAAAACTACTTGTTTCTCAGTTATTTTGCTACAGTCCATAGATTGATGAGTTTCATAGTTGTTTTCCACATATCTGTTAATTTTATTTAGACCAAATAGCTGTAGGTTTGGAAGCATCTTCCAGTAGGTTGAAGAAGAGAATAAGGCTGAATAAGAGAAGAATGCTAGAATTAGCATACCGGTTTTAAATTGCAAAAATGCCAGTCCTTTATAAATAGTAACTTGGTGGTTAGAGCAAGATGTGTATCACCTTAACAAAGGCAACTCAGATTTGTAAAGTATATTTAACCATCAGAAATACGAGTATCAGAAAGGAGTTATTTTCAACCTTTCTGCTCTTTAAGCTTGTTTCTTTTATGATTTAGCTTTGGTGAAGAGGTGATAAGAGCACTGATGGATGGAACACTTGTTCTTCAGACATGAAAGCAGATATTGATTAGCTCCAGTGAATGTTAGACTGGCAATTCAGGAAGATGCTGACAGGTTGAAACTCTTTAAAAATACTAGGAAACTAGTAAAACAGTGGTAATGGATACATAGAATCATAGAAGTCATTAAGACATTAAGATGCTATAGCATATTGTCCATGTATCTTACTCCTAAGTGCAGTGAATTAATACGTGGGTATATCTGGCCTGCCAGGCTATGGTAGGATGTCAGAAAACATGCGATTTTAAATTGAAATAGTATGCTGTGGTGGGTTAACCTTGACTGTCTGTGAGGTGCCTACCAAGCTGTGCTCTCACTCTCAGTCCTCAATAGAACAACAGGAGAAAGTAAGGAAAAAAAAGCTTATGGGTTAAGGTCAGGAATATCACACACCGATGACCTCCATGGGCAAAACCAACTCGATTTGTGGAATATTAATTTAATTTATTGCCAATTAGAGTAGGGTCTTGAGAAACCAAAACTCCCTTCCCCCCCAGCCCTCCATTCTTCCCAAGTTCAACTTCACCCATTCATTCCAAACTCTTCTAACTCCTCCTCCCAATTGGTGTAGGGGTATGGGTCTTGCAGTCAGTTTGTAACACACTGTCTCTGCCTCTCCTTCCTTGTTACACATTTCCCTGGCTTGAATGTGGATTTCCCCAAATGGGACAGTCCTTCACAAAGTGCTCCAACATGGGTCCTTCCCACAGGCTGCGGTTCTTAAAGAACTGCTCCAGTGTAAACCTTTTCCAGTGGGGAACAGACAGTTAGCCCCCTTTGCATTATCAGGATATATAAAAAGAAAAATCTGCAGAAGTGACGCCAAATCATGGTGTATGACAAATATAGGAAATGTATGTATGACGTATATAGGAAAACGTATGACAAATAAAGGAAAAAAGTACTTGAAAGTATGTTGCTTATGTGTCTTTGATTCTAATTTTCTGAAATTAAATTCCATGGCAGTAGTTCAGTCTGTATATGCCCTATAGTTGTAACTATATTTAATGTTTGCACCAATTGTTATTGCATGTCTCTTTCTACTCAAGGTTTACAGTGAGCTTGTTGTTTGTTTGGTAAATTTAGTGATAATGTAAGTATAGGACTATCCTGTCTGTTTCCTTTCAAGTGAGTCAGTATAGCTGGCAAAGTAGGTGAAGTATTTATCACTCAACCAATCTACTTTTCCTTTGCATTAACTGTGCTGTGTTTTGCCAGGAAAGCAAATTTAATGCATTTATAGTGTTACAAGTTCAACCTGGAGTTCAGGAAGAGTGAGATTGATTCTGTATTGAGTGGATGTGGAAATAGCATAAGCCATTTTATTGGTGGTAATGGGACTTGCTGATAGTAATACTGTATTGTGCAAGTGCAAAAATGCAACATGTAAATTTGCAAGTAGCTAATACAAAGTTTTGTGACCGTAACTGTTAGTTACAAGTGGTATTTTTATTGTTCGCTTCTATAGTTAGTTTTTGGTTTGTGGTTACTGAATTATATTGCTCAAGAATTGTAATTCCAAGTAGCAAGCTTTCTGCGTCCTACAGCTAATAAGCTCTCTAAAATTTATTGTCTGTTGCTCATGTTTTACTTGCATTTGCAGTCATTAATCTTTGTGGTTTAGTGCTGTAGGTTTTAAGGCAGGAAGTGGTTTACCACCGTGGTGTACCATGTAAGAAAAGTGCTTCTCCAGTCAGTGCTTTAAGCAAGTGATATCTTACTCTGTTATGTTCAACACAATATTTTATTGAAAAACGTATTTAAGTACCATGTTTTCAGTAGAGTCTACATCAAGAGTCTGCTGGCCCATATATTTTCAAATATTGTGTTTTCATGCTTAAGTGTGCACCTGAAATTAGCCTCTTGCTTAGTAATCTAAGTTTTGTAAATTTTGTTGGCTACCTATACCTGGAACTTTAGACACTGGGACACTCATATTTTATGAAGCAAAATTCCATGTCAGTAGATGAAGCATGTAATCACAGCACGCTGACTTTAGGTGCATTTCTTCTTTTCAGGGTTCTTGCAGGCTAGGTTGGCAGTTTTTTCTTGAAGTGAAATTTTCATGACTACTATGTTCTTGCAAATGAATTGTGTCTTTTTCAGTGAGAAAACTTAATTTTCTGGCTTCCAGGTGCAATGAGAAAGTTGCTCTGTCAAATATATAGTGATGCACTCTGAACTATGGACTCCACTTTTTCTGCAGCTTATTCCCAGTAGATGTCATTGTAATATCTATTCTTAATGGTCTTTCAGTTTGAAATGTAAGTGCTTGCTTTATTGTTATTTGATTAGTGTTACTGTAGTGAAGTTGTTTCATGCTTGGTTAATTGTGTGATGAGGAACAAATATTGCTTGGTTTGGGTAGCCTGTGTGTTGGTTATACACATAGCCAAAGCTAGTTTTGTGCTGAACTTGTAAATCTAGTATTTTTTTAAAAGTTAAAAACTCTTCTAGGTATATGTGAATGTTTTTATAAGAATATTTTGTAATTTTGTTGTGAATTTACTGCTTTAATTTTTGTGAACTCTGTCAAAATTCTTGAATAACTTTGGGGTCTTTTATCTGTTTTAGCTGTTTGCTGTTTTGTCAGAGGTGCTTTATACTATAGATAATACCCTTTTTTAAGAACCGTAGTCTTAGAAGAGCAGATCCTGGCTATTAAATTGCTATTTCAGCTGATACTGTTAACAGATTTTAGAGCAGCCTGAGATGGTTTTGTTTGAAGAAGCTTATTTCAGCCTGCATGGCATCATTAAATGGATTTTAATTCTTTTTGATTTTCAGTTAAATTTACATGAATAAATAGATGAGCTGCAGAAGAACTACTTCCTGCATTGTGAACTACTGTTCTCTAATGTTTGCATGACTATCATATGATTAACTTGTATGACATGGAAATAAATAATCTAGCAAGATGATAATAATGATTTTTGATGTTTTATGGGAAATGTTTTATGAGCAAATTATTAGGATGTTAATAAACATTGTTAGAAAGGATATATTAATTTCTATTATTCTTTTTTATAAAAGGCTAGGCTAAATACACCTTGTAAGAATTTCTGTGGGATTTTGTTGTTTAGTGTTAATGTAAAGAGGTTCACTGGTTTCAAGGAAGAAGAAGAAAGTGATTTAAATTTGGATTTTAGTGAAGGAAGTCTTTCTATCGTAGCTACATGGAATAAGAATTAAGAATTTTTGCTTTGTACCTTATGAGAGGAAGGTTTGAAAAATATATATACTTGCTTGTCAGTGTTAAAGTTTCATGTGTGGGATTGAAGGTTTTAGAAGACTGCCCCGATCTTTTCAGCAATGAAGGGCAGATGGCAATTTTCTCGTTGTCCAGTGTGTTACCAGCTGGGTGGCTCTGGCAGTGGCTCTAAATTTTGTGCTGGGTGTGGGAATACTAAGAAGCATTCTGATCGAGATTTATGAAGGGCCAGGTTGGACAGAGCCTTGGGTGACATGGTTTAGTGGGAGGTGTCCCTGCCCATGGCAGAGGAGCTGGAGCTGGATGATCTTAAGGTCCTTTTCAGCCCTAGCTATTCTATGATTCTGTTCTATGAAGTCCTGCCTTGACTGACAGACTAGTGTTGAAGTGTTGAGATTGAATGGGCTGCTTGTTGGACCACCCTGAAGACTTTTTTTTTTTCTGGTAGATTTGAAAACTTGCACTTAAGTGCATAAATTATTCCTCTTACCAACCTAGAAATGTTTGGAATGTAAGGTGTCTAGAAATTAAAGCAATGCCTATCAAAACATGCAAATATTAGGCTTTGCTGCTGTTTAGGTGCAAGATTACTGAGCTTATCTGCCATCTTTCTGCTTCTGTTCTAATTATGTCCTTGTCCTGGGTCTGGTCCTTATGTGATCATTTGTGAGCCTGTTCAGTTAGCTAAACCAATAGAAAACTGACTAGGACAAGAAAAGCATTGTTACTTTGCTGAGTGATGGTGGAAGTGTGAAGTGAGGGAGGAGGTGGGAAAGAGTGGGACCATCCCTGATGAGGGCAGTGAACTGTTAGATGGACTGTTCTAAGGTAAGAGAGAAGTTCTTCAAGATACCAGGTTATTTCAAGCTTTTTGCAGCAGCAGTTCTGCTCTTTGGGCCTGAAGGTTAGTAGTGAAAATGTCAGGTGTTGTTTCTGCCCCTTAGTGGAAACTTGTTAAACATGAAAGGGTCATGACAGATAACCTTTAGGTAGTATGTGACTTTTGAAAGCAGAATTGCTGCTTGTCTTTCTGTAAAGCCTGTCTCAGAACAATCAAAGTCTGTTCTTGGTATTGCTGTTCTTAGCAGACAGGGATATATAAACATAAATGGCATTTTTGAGTATGATTTCTTTTCAAAGAGAAAATTTTAGTCTGTTTAACAAACAAAATATACAAAGCCATTTATTAGTGAGTAGTATGAATTCAAAGCAAACTAATTTGTCTTGATTTGCTTTAATAATAATCATTATAGTATGTGTTTGTAGAATGCAAATTCTCAAAGTGATTTTGAATTATGTCCTTTTAAATATTGTTTGAGAGGTACTGGGTGTTGCAGAGTTTGTAGTTCACTCTAATTTTTTTTTACTTGGTGGCAAGTTTTTAAGTTGGCATGAGAACTGGTGCTAGTTTATAGCTTTTTATGTGAGGCACAATGTTTACTGCAGTCTGCGAAAGTTTGTCTACCTACTTTTTTGTTGGGGAAAAACCATGGTTCTGCTACCACTTGTGGGGAATGTAAGTATGTTCAATATCCCAAATTAAATGGCTGTTTGGGATCAGTTAGCATAAATTTATCCGTCTGGAGTGCAAGGGGTGGGAGGATGAGCACAAAGTATTTAGCCAAAGGGAGAAAAAAAAATCCCTTTTATGTAATAGAATACCCTGCCATTATGGAAAGTTTACAGTAATTTTCACTTATTTATAAATATATCTAAAAGGAGAAGTTGCCAACCTCTTATTCCCCACACTGCTAACAGCAAAATAGGAGGCTGTTTCCAGCAAAAAAAATGCCTGAAACCTCGAAAAAAGGAACTGTTGTTTTTGGCAGAGAAATAATAAATTAAAAGACTGTGCAAATGATGTAGTGAAGAGTATGAGCTGTGTACACTGGTTTTCACTTTTCTTGGGTAAAGTACAGGGGTACTAAGTTTAGTTTGATAGGTAATGTTACTTAATCTGTGGAATTATTTCTGTGAATTAGCATTTAGAATTTTATGATGTTCTAAAAAGGGCTAGACATTTTAAATAAATAATGAAAATATATGCAGTTTTATATTCTCTTTCGTATGTTTTTCCCCTGCATTTATTCTGAATTTGTTCATGATGACATTTTATGCCCATTAAATGAAATGATTTGTATTGTCCACTGTAATCCATTTCACTGGGCTATTGGGGATACTGCTTCTGTTTAATACCATGTTTTCTGTATCCTGAATACCATATATCCTGTATCGTCTGAAATGCTTACTGCACAGATTGGTGTTGGTTTGGCATTCCAAGGAGAGGGAATTAATGTGTCAATTAGCTCATGTCAGTTAAGTAAGATCTATATAAATTTAATTTGTGGGAAAGACTGAAGATTTTTATATGGTGGAGTATATATGTGAAATAGTGAAATTAGTTGTGTTTTCCCACTATGGATAATAACTAGAGAACTGGGAGTGAATGGAGTTGTAGAGAAGCGTAAAACCGTGACATTACATTTATTTGTTATTTATGATAAACCAGTGTGTTTTCTGATATACTTCTCAGTTTTCTCACTTTATTCAGGTGTTGGTGATCTCTGAAATCACCTTCAAAGATTTAGGCTTGTTTGTGCCCTTAGGGAAATGATGCCCATGGAGTAACTCCCTTTTAGAATGGGCAGAATGATTGAGCATGCAAAAGCTCTGAGGAACAGACTGTGAATGACAGAGTGGTGTGTAGTCAGCCTAAACTCGTGAGGATGTTGGATTTGCAGCTTTTTTTTTTTTTTGCCAGGTTCTCAGTTCATTGTCATAAGAGCAGTCCTTTCCCAAAGAAAAGGGGAATAATTTCTGACTGTATGTATGCATATGTTTAAATCAGTCAGTTTGCATGACTGAAGACATAAAGTTATCTGTAGACTCTGATTCTCTGTTACAGGTTTATAATAGTGATAATGGTTAATTTAAGCCATCTCCAAATTGAGGACACTTCCATAGCCACTTGATGGGATGAGTTAATAGAACTATTGAAAATCATTACCATGTTGTGATCTGTTTAAAACTTTAGTATTTTTAATGCATATGCGGTCTTTTTTTAGTCAATAATTTCATATGTAATACAAATACAGTAGGATGAATCCAGTTTTGATGACTGCAGAAAGAGGGAGGGATAAAAATTTGATTTTTTTCTCATTTGTATGCATGAGTCTGTAATAATAGGAACCAAATGCAGAGAGCCTGGGAAACAAAAGTTTTCACTGTAATGAGCCTGTTGTAAACATTTGCAGCATAATAAGACCCTCATTTAAGTAAGGCTTATAAAGTCTATGTATTATGCAAGACAAGCTCTTATGAATTGACAAGACAAGCTGTAGGGCTCTGGGGTTCCAGCAAGCTCTAACGAGCAGCTTAGGAAGCAGGCAGGAGGAGCAGTGGC
>JBCJKH010069860.1:0-16408 GCA_039877255.1 Loriculus beryllinus
CTCAGCCTGTCTTCATACGGGAGATGCTCCAGTCCCCTGATCATCCTCGTGGCCCTCCTCTGGACTTGTTCCAACAGATTTAAGTGCAGCTCTACTAATAAAATCATGAGCTAAGATCATATTGTACATCTGATATCTGAGTACAGTTCTAGAATATTAATTCCCTACCAGAATTCCTATCCAGATGACGCCACGTTCTTAGCTGACTATAAAATTAGTAATAAATGGCCTAAAACAGTGTTTTGTATTACAATAGTTTGTATTTTATTATATATTATACATTACACCTACATCAAATGAAAAAAACATAAAGTATTACTGTCCACATCACATGAGCATTACTTTTGCATACTATTGCAGTAATGTGTTAAAGATGTATTATTTTTCACAAAGGGATGGAACTGGGCATTGAAGACATCTAAAAAGGACAATTGTATTTCAAAGAAATATCCGTAACTTATTTCTGATTTTTTTTTCTATTTCAGTAATAAATATTGCTGCAACAGCTTTTAGAATTAGTTTTTTCTTTAATTCTAGATGTATCATAGATGTACTGTTCAATATTCTCTGTACCTTTTGCAATGGGCTTCACTGACAGGTTTCTGTTTACTTCAGTTTCATTTGATTTGATTCAATTCAATGATTTTCCTTAAAATTTGTAGAGAATACTTCTGTTCCCTGCAGTTTCCTAATATATTTTACAAACTTAGCCTTATATTAAATGAGAAACTAGGGTATGAATAAAGTAGGATTGTAGTCTAGTTTGTACTTGTAAGGGTATAATAAATTATTGATACTACATATATGCAGAATATACTGCTGAATTTATTTCAGTCTTTCCACTGGCTTAAATCCATTCTTCAGCCAGCCAAAGATCCTGCTCATATTTCGAGACTTTATCTGGACTGCTCTGTGCAGGAAATACTCTAGGTGTCTCTGCTCCTCCTACCCAATAGTTGAAATTGGCTCCATTTGAATCAATGAAAGTTTCATCGTAGACCTTACTAACACCAGTATTGACTTCTTGCAGACCCAAGTCTGTGCTAAATAGCCATATTCAATTTATCTAAAAAAAAAAAAGTGAAGTGGGAAAAAATATACACAAAGAAAAATCGTTTAGTCTGTCATATAATAAAGTATTTCAGGTTTAATACTGTGAAGAAAAAAAAAGTGCTAATACGCATGGTATTGATGCCGTGTCTGAGAATTTTCTCATCTGGTCTACAGAGAAGTGAAACAACTGTTTCAGGAGTAGTGCACAGTATTTTAAATGAGGAAAAGGGAGGAACATTCTAAGCTGAAATTGTGGAGAATTTCTATGAAAGGGTCCTAAATTTGTCTTTGTTTTGTTACCAAGTGTTTTCAGGAAACATTTTAATTACAGATATTGAAGACCTCAACTGTCTTGAGTTTTGTCATCTAAAATCAGAATCTAACGTAACGTCTCCTAAAACCTTTTAGACTGAAGATTAATTAATGAACCAAACAGAAAAGTTTAATTTATTAAGACTTTAGTATCTCCTGTTGCTTTGCTTAACGTTTGAAACATCTGATAAAAATACTGACCTCATCCAGGCAGTGAAATATGACAAGATCACAACATAAACAGTCATCGGACTGGCATTTCGATTTTTATCTAACTAGCCATAAAAAACAAGCAATCAAACTATGTAGGGATTTGTCTTCTTCTAGCACAAGATTTCTGAAGATAAGCAGCACGGCATGCACAACATTGGACTTACCTGGAACTTGAATTCTTGCAAAAATTCTAATGACCCTTTATACATGTACATGTAATGATCCACATCATCCATACATCTGGCTGCACTGTATTTTCAGTGTGCTTAAAATACCATTTTATTTTCTATCTAAACCAAAATATTGTCTCGGATTGACAGCACTTTACTGATTCAGTCTTAGCTATCTGACAGTATTACCAAAAATGAAGGATGGCTTGCACTCTGACAGCATATCTCAGAATTCTTGACTCTTATCTCTCTGGGAGGTTGTTGAATGTTGAATGTAAAATGTTGAATGTTATCTCATACTTCAGTGATAATATTATCTGTAAGAGGAGTTAGTTAGGCAGACTTTGAAACACCCGGTGTATGAACAGCAGGTCATTTTTATTGAACTGCTCCCTGTGCAGTTCCTTAACTAATCCTTGGGCAGATCGCTGATTGAGAATACCAGTAGCTACCAAAGGGATAAAATTACTCTTGTATAATCCTACTGTGCATTTTTAATATAATGTGCTAATGTATCATCCGGTGTTCCTGCAGAATTGCAGCACTTCTCCACGTAGGCTTGGCTGGTATCTGATTGATTCTGGTCTGTGGGGATTGGCCCTGTTCAGTGTGATTTCCTGTCTTGTTTTTCTTGTTGGTTAGAGAGAGTTTGGGTCCATGGAAATCAATAGGCTTGCTCCATGCAAAATGTGGGGTAGCTCTCTAGCACGTTTCATTTGTGTCTGTAATTTATGAAAAATGCTGTTTTCGCCTCTGAACGTGTCTATGCACCTTGGTTTTTTTAGCAGGCTCCAAACTCAACTTAAACAAACACCCATTCAAACATGCCTCCCAAAGTATTTGTAAAGGAGAAGATGTAGCTTACTGTGAAGATGCTGGAGACGCTTAACATCCACGTACCCAGGATCTGCTACTTCAGACATTAATAGCACTTTACTGTTGTGTAAATGGAGTCCTATTTGTCTCAGCAGAATCATTAAAGCTATGATTTCTCCTAAAATGGATGTTAACATTCTATTTAATTATAACAGATATTTAAGCATCTAACAATCTTTTTCCTTTAACCTTGTGAACGTGGGAAAGACAGTAATTAATGGTGTACAGTAGGATAACTTTATAAGAAATATGTTTCTGATATTTTCCTCACTTATTACAGAAATTGAAGCAAACTGAAGAAACAGAAGATTCCCAGAATGGATTATCTAAAATTTCCCTTGAGTCTCTCAATAAATTTAACAGCAATAACGTACTTTTATTAGAAAAAGAGAAGAACTGTCTGAACAAGGTTGAAGGACAAAAGGAAGAAAATGGGAAGAAAGAAGAAGCTTCCTTAAATAGCTCGGGAAGGCAAGATGTGGACAACTTAGAATCTCTGAGCGATTCTCTGTATGATAGCTTCTCCTCTTGCACCAGCCAAGGCTCAAACGATGTCTAGTGTCTAGAGACACTTCCCTGTGGGTTGTGGCTGCAGCACGTAATGCAGCTGAAGGCGAGTGGGGAGTGAGGGGGGGAGAAGAGGCGGCTGTTGAAAATTCTCCCTCCAAATTGCTGCGCTCACGGCAGGGTGTTGTGACGTCCCACCACACAGCAATAAGAAAGGCAAGACAGCAGTCACCGTGGTGTGCGAGACTCGACACTGTCACAGCAGTGACACAGAATAAAGTCTGAATTTTGCACTTTTGTGAATATCTGTACAGTTGTAAGTATTTTGGGAAAATATATTTGTAGGGATAAATGACAGCAATAAATATTAAATTGGTGCTATGCTCCTGTAATGGCAGACTACTAACTTAAAGAAACTGATGTTAATATTAACAAGAAAAGTTGGTAGATTTTTTAAGAAAGATTTATAATCGTTCTAGTCTTTAAACTGTATGTAGAAACACTGCGTTACCATAGACCTGAGTCTGCCAAATCATCTGTTATGACCTTTCCTGGACTCCTTTTTGCAAAATATGTTTTACTGTTTATTTTTAGTGCAATTCCATACAGGTGTTATAGGGAAATGTGAATTTCGGTTATTACAATTTTACAACAGGTGTCTTATTTTGAGAGGGTTTTGACTTCTGACATGACAATAAAATGAATAGATTAAAAGGCCTGATGCTGCTGGTATTGACTTCATCAATCATACACATAACTGAAAGACCAGGGTCAGCCTAATTCACTGCTGACACACTGGGAGTCTTATATGAATGAGAGCTGCATAAACTGCCCTTCACTTCCGACTACAACCCAGTTTCTCTACTTCCACCTCCTGTATACTCATTTCCCATCAAATGACGAATATACCATACTGTGTGATGTTTTCTAGTCCCTGTTTGGTCGTAATTACATTGTATGTGTTCAAATTATTTTTAATATATGAAACCCAACTCCTGTTTGTGGCACACTTCAAAAAGATGTTGATGCTAACCCATACTAGTTTAAACATATCTAGGAGCAGGGGGATTGGCCTGTATCGGCTGTGTTTGGCTTTTTCTACAAAGGTTGTTTATATGTAAGGGAAAGTCTATTTCAAAGGTTCTGTGTATTTTTTCTAGATGTGAAGTATTTATAACTGCTTTTTGTACAGCAATCTGTAAACTAGACATATTTGGGACATTTCTAGACTCTACAGGTTCTTTAGCACATGCCTGTTATCTTTGAAGAGCCGTATGATCAGTGTTGATATTTTCTGCAATTTGTTGTATTTCAAGTCATTTCTGCCAGAAACTTGCGTTGTCTTTTCAACTTTTAAGAAATTTTGATCGGGGTGTCTTTCATAAATAAAATGTCTCTTGCGTATGTGTGCCTGAAGAGGGGCTTTTGGAAGGAGTTGGTGTGACTAGATGAAACACGATCTTTAAGGTCCTTTCCAACCCAAACCACTTCATGATGCTGTGGTTAAGCGCAGGGGTACGTGCAGTCGGTACAGCCGAGAGGGGGTGCAGTGCACGGACATCGGCAAACCAAGCAACGTGCGTGCGGGTAGGATTCACTCACGCAGATGAATTCAGAACTAAAAAAAACTTTAATTCAGGCTCTTCGCTGGCAGAACAGGCTGTGACACGAGGACAGCGCAGTTAGCCGGCGAGGGGAGGCGAGTTACCCCTCGGGCTAGAGCAAAACAGGCCGCTCCCGCACGGGGGACCCGGCCGCACACGCCGGCCTTCCCCTGCCCGTGTCCCTGCCCCACCTCACCTCCCCTCAGCACGGCCGGCCTCAGCCGGGACCTGCCGCCCGCAGCCTCCTCCTTAGCGAGACCCGCCAACGGCTCCCCGCCGCTCGCGCCCGCCGCCGGAGAGGAGCCGACGCGCCCCGGTGCGGGCGGCCGCGGCGGGCCCCGCAGCGCCCACGGGCAGCGAGCGCCGGGGAGCCGGTGCCGAGCGCCAGCCCGGGCGGGTGTGCGCGGGGGGGAGGCAGCGGGGTCCTCACCGACGCGTACGCGGCCGTCACGGCCGCTTCCATCTGCTTGCGGTTGAATCCCCTCTCAGAGGGCCGCGGGGAGAAAACGGCGCCGGTCGGAGCGAGGGTCGCGCGCTCCCTCAGCGCCTCCCGGGGACAGCGGGCAGCGTCTGCGGGCGGCAAGGGACGCCTGGCAGCGGGGCGCGGCCCGCGACTCCCCCGGGGCTCACTCCGGTTGCCACCTGTGTGCTCGGGGCGGGCGGGGCGCAGCACGGGGCCGCGGGCGGGAGCCCGAAGCCTTCTCCCTCGCCGAACTTTGCCCTTCTCCGACGCGCGCCCGGAGAAGCGGGGTGCGCGGCGGCTGTAGGGGATCCCCGCCCCGCTCCGCTGGCATCACATGGTGCTGGGGGAGGGAGGGGGGAGCCGCCCCCCGGCTCTCGCTTCTCGTACAGTTTCTTCCAGTCTCAGCGCTCAACTCCAGCGAGGCTGGAACGCTGCGCGGGGCTGAGCAGGGCGGGAGCCGGGCGGGCTCCGCCGCCTGCTCCCGGGGCGCCTCTCCGCAGCGGAGGCGGCGGGGAAGCGGCACAAGTGCGCGGCGCCTCCGCTGCCTCTCTCCTTCTGATGCCCCTTCGCGACTGCACGCCAGCCCGGCGGCCGCAGCTCCGGGAGGATGCTTCTCTTCCTCCTTGCTGCAACTTTCTGGGGATTGTGCATGGCTCCAGGTAAGCGGCTCCGCGCAGCTTCTCCCGGAGGCACCCGCGGAGAGCCCGCGCTGCCCGCCACAGCGGCCGCTGGAAGGCTTCGTCCCCTCGACGGAGCTGGCGCCGGGCGCTCAGCGGGCACGGGGCAGCGGAGCCGGGCGTCCTGCCCGCACCCCGTGGGGCGCCCTGCCGCGAGGGAGGGCACAGCCCTGCCCGGTGTCCCCGTCGCTGGCCACTTGCGGGGCGAGGCGGGGGTCGCTCCGCACGCAACACCCGGTACCGCATTCCGCGGATGCCGCCTGCTGACCGGCGGTGCGGCGCGCGCCTACCCCGGGCTGGCCGTCAGCCCCGGAGGGGATCGGGATCAGTCCCAACGCCTTCAGCTCCCGGCGGAGGGGAGACGCGGGCCGGGGGGGGTCCCGTGCAAGGCACAAGGCGCTGCTCCCCGACGGGGTTCTGAGAATCGCGGAGCTGCGGCCTCAGCGGAGGGCTGGGAGGAGCGGCTCCCGGAGAGCCGTACGGAGCAGCTCGTTTGCATGATAAAGGAGGGAAGTGAAGGATGCTCCGCAGCTGTAATTGTGCATGGCAAAATAGTAATTAAATCATTTGTAATTAATTAGTAGCTAAGTAAACCCGTCGGTACAGATAAGAGCCGGAGCACATCTATTTAGCCGGGTTGCTGTCTCTGGAGCGCGGGCAGTTTTCATCCCGCCTCGCTGGGGGTTGCTGGGCAGGCCATGGGCAGCGGCTCCGCTGCGGGGACCCTGCCGCTGCCCGTGCCCCGCCGCCTGCTGGTGGCAGCGCCCCGGCGCCGGTTGTCCCCCACGGAGCCCCGCGGAAGGGAGCCCGCTCCTAAACCAAGTGCTGAGCGCGTAAGGAGCAGTCTCAGCAATGCGGGAGACGCGTTTATCTTGCGTTTGTGTGGAAGTCGCACTTCTGTCGGGCTGTCGGGTACATAGACACAGGGAAATGCGAAGACGCAAGGGTAAAGATTTGTGGCACGTGTTGATTTTTGTTTTGTTGGGGTTTTTTTAATACTATTATCCTGACCGAAGTCGATCTGTCCTAGGTTTGGGTTTGCAAATACAGTGCTACCAGTGTGAGGAGTTCCAGCTAAATAATGACTGCTCTGCTCCAGAGTTCATCGTGAATTGTACAGTGAATGTTCAAGATATGTGTCAGAAGGAAGTAATGGAAAAAAGCTTTGGTAAGGATTTAATAATTATAATTATACCTTGTTCCTGTTGGACAGCAGTTGTGGCTTTTGGCTCCACCCATTCATAGTCTTCAGCTGCAGAGAAATCTGTTATCCCTGCCTAAAGGGGCCAGGTTCCATTTCTTATACTTCTAAGTGACTTTGCAACTCAATGAAGTTAGTAATTTTCCTTTAAAACTGGTGCAAACACTGAAGGATGCAAGCCAAATGTTGATAAAGCTGTTAATACATAGTCTTATGGGTCTCAGATTTAGTTTCCCAGCACTAGGAAATTAATAACAACAAGTTAGTTTAATCTCATTACAGTTAATTACATGGGCTTTTTCCCCAAGAGATGGAACAGCATTAAATTAGTAATTCCCTCCTTTCTTTTATTTACTCTAGCAATTCATATACTCTGAAGGTTCATCTTAAGGGAAGAAAAGTGTAGTTGTCTTAGCTTTTGTCCATGAAGGAAAACATCAAACAGAAGGGAGAGAGGGGAAAAGACTCCAGGTGAGGAGGCACAAATGGTTATATTTGCATACCAATTTTCTAAGTGTAAGGAGGCTTTTCCTCTACTGTAATGAATATAAAAGTTAGCATAGTTGGAGATAAATGTGCTCAAGAGGAAGCTAGCTGTGATTCTGCATCTTGCCTCTATTGCCTTTTGATCAGTGTTATAAATTGCCTTTTTCTTAATTCAGTATCATGAAAGGCATTTGAGATTTAGAGGGAACAGTCCATTTTTTAGACCACCACATTGCTCTGTAGCCATCTATGTGAGTAGAAGACTACAGCTTGATTAGGGAATTTGGGGCTGGGAGGCACAAAAGTGTGTTTGTGGGAGCTGGAGTTCAAGGAGCATCCTGCTCTTGCTGCAGACACCTGTTAAGATGCTTGGGCATTAGAAAGGGCAAGCTAGCAGCAACTCCCTGATGTCCCTCAGTGTGGATGTGACCTCTGTTCCAAATGTTTGGCAAAGGAGCAGAGGACAGCCTGGGGCTTCAGAACCTTGATTTAAAGGGAAGCTGCTGTCTGGGACTGTGCATTTTACAAGTGAGGGCAATGCTGTAGAGCATGGCGTTTACTGATGTAAAGGACTGTTCTCCTGTTAACATAAATCACCCTGTAGTCTGTCCTTTCTCAGTGAGTCCTTCAGTACCAGCAGGTTCCCCTCTATCTAGCAAATGTGTGCAGCCACCCTTCTTGAACGGTAACATTGGCTCTTTGCATGAGGGGACTACTCATTAGTATTTTCAAAGTGCTTATCAATCAGCTAGTTCCACTTGAGCTGGTAGTATCAAAACACTGAGTTACGAATCACAGGTAAATAATCATAATTGTTGTTGCCTGTCAACAGTAGCTGAACCACTGGCACTTTATTTCTTCCTGGGTAGCACCATCCCTAGTGATTATATTTCTGTAAAACATATAGAAGCCTTTCAGTGTAGAGAGAAAAGCTCTGTGTTTAAAGAAGGATCGGTCTCTTTCAAAATAGATATTATTGCAATATTTAATTTCAAGTTTACTTGGAAAGGGTGGTGGGGATGGGAGGTACTTACGGCTTACACAGTACTTTTAAAGTATCTCTCAGTGAATGTTTGAAGACATTGCTATCCGCATGCCACAGCTTTTAATAGGTTGCGGTGGAGGCTGTGGTGATTTGAAGGGCTGTAAGCATGGTGTGGAGACAGTTCTCACTGAAGTCTTAACATTGTTTGGTGTTTGCTGATTTGGAAAGTTTTTCGAGATACCTTTTTATTTCAGTACAACTTCAGGCAGTAGCAGCCTTCCAGAAACAGTCTGTGATCTGCTCTTCAGGTGAATGTTAGAGAAGCATTCTCAGGCAAGTAAGGCCCTTGCAGGTTGAAGTGCAAGTCTCTGGATCAGTGGGCTTGCACGTACGTGCACACACACCCCCAGCTCTGTTCAGGGGCAGCCGCTCTTAGGCTGGGGTGAAGATGGGACAGTCAGACCTGTGTCTTGGCTCAGACTAGTAGGCAAGGCTGCAATCTGGCCAGGATGGCTGTTTCACACTGAAAATGCGAACTGGAACTGGTTTAGTAGGCTTTAGACATACACAAATGCATACCTTGTTCTTATTCATATGAAGAAATTGATTTGCAATACAGTAAGGTGCTCTTAAAGAAAACTTCTGGGTGGGTTTTTTTCTGTGCAATTTTATTTTGTGTCTGAGCAGATCCTTGGATTTTTCCTTTAGGAGGTAACTAGCATGCTGTGCAATAGCAGGTACCACTGTTCTATTTTATGTAATTTCTTTCTATAAATGCAGTTCTTACTCATTTTAAGCTTAGAGACTGCAAATCTCAGCTAGTTAATGAATTTAAATTTTTTACCTAACTATTTCAATTTGAGTGAAATTTACATTGCAAGCTTGGTTTCCCTGTTGTTCTCAGTCAGTTCTAGAGAGGATTGGTTGTAAAACAGATGACTCAGTTCATGATCCGTTATTGTTCGTTTTCCTAATTGATATTTAAATGTGTGTAATATAAATCTCTTTTTCCTCCCAAGGTTTATTTAATAATTCATTCTATTCCTATCAGTATATTTCATAACTTGATTCTTGTGGTTGTTGCTTATCATTGAAAACTGATATTCAAATATTGATTTTAATTTATAATAGACTTGAGTTTGAATTTTTAAACCAGAATATGAAAGACATGAATTTGCATTTATTTGACAGCACAATCTCATAATTAAGACTTTTTCCTATTGACTAGATGTAGTTAAATGAGTATAATTTAATTTTTGTAGACTACCCCATTTTTGTCCTTAGTAAAATATAGCTGTGTCAGTGAGCAAAATGTTAGAAGTTCTCCTAAACATTGTTTAAAAGTTGAGTGCAACATTTTGACGCAAAGTTCATGGTCTGAGTTAGTAACCTACTGATGTAGTCACCCTTCCTTTGCAGGATGTTAACCTGTGTATTTGTTTTGCTATCAAGGGTGTCATTGACTTTAATTCTGTGGTGTGTCTACAGTATAGTCCCCAGTGCATAGGTTGTACCTTTTTTAATAGAATCATAGAATGGTTTGGGTTGGAAAGGACCTTAAGATCGTCGAGTTCCAACCCCCTTCCATGGGCAGGCACGCCTTGCATTAGATGGTGTTGCCCAAGGTTCTGTCCAACCTGGCCGTTTTCCTTTCATATTGGTTAGTGTTCACTGCGCTGTGGGATGACAGCTCTGTGGTTCAGCTTCATTTCTGTGTTAAACTTTCTATAAACAACTCTGCAGAGGGCTGCAACTCTGTGCAGCTTTTTTCATTTGTGTTGTAAAATAGTTCCTCATGCCTGATCACAGCTGAGCGATCCACTCCAATTGCTGTAACGTTAGGGTTAGTGCTTTAAATGTCACTGTGTCCTCTCAGAACATTGTCTCAATATCTGGAGAACCAATTCTAGAAGTACTTTTCGGATTCAGATGAGAAATAACAACAGCATAGGCATGTTCCTAACCCAGAGCTTAAAAAGTGGGTGTTGTGACAGCCTCTGATGCGAGTAGCTAAGAAAGCAGGTATGATGTCTTGAATTAGATCAGCAGGCATGTTATCTCAGCTGTTTGTAGCATCAGGTAGATGTTTGCTCCATTGCACAACCTAATGAATTGAACAGCACTGATAAGTACACTCAATTCAATACATGTGTATCTATCTGATTAAGTGATTATGTGGAACTAGTGTAACTCTGCCTCACTTGCAAACATGCTCTTTGCTATGGCAGTTCACATTTCAGCTGCACTTCAGGGATTCTGCTCCCATGGCAGATAAAGAAAGACAAGACAGTGCTTCACCTGGGATGCAAAATCCTAAAAGCTATTTTGTTCATTTAATCTTGGGGGAGGGAAGGGGAAGAAGTGTTTTTCCTCTTTAGAGGGAGCACTGGTGAGGGTGTGAAGTGACACTGAAGACAACGCGGAGTCATTTTTGTCCCACAGAAATTAACATAGAGGATATGTTTCCAGTGCATTCTTCAACTGGAGAAGCAGGTGTTTGAAAACTGTATAAATGAAATGTTTGACAAAAGATCAAAGTTCTTCTTTACAGTAATCCCACTTGCGGCTACTTTGTGGAAATACCCGTAACAGACTCCTCTCCCACCTGCCTCCTTCCTATCTACAGACTTTTAACTTAGGAATGGCAGTGCTTCTTCATTTTTAGCATATATAGGGATGGAGAAATGTCACAGTATAGTGGGATCAGATAAAACACCTTGATGATATGGAGATGAGTATGTAATATATATAGGCTTTTATACATGTATCATAGAAAACATACTGATAATGAAATTTATCTTCGACTGAAGGCAAGAGCTATCTGAGTATAAAAGGCTATTCTAAAACCTACTTAAGGCAAAATGAAACTTGCAATGTGACTAGATCAGAAAGCAATAAAGCATGAAGGATGAGACAGCCCAGAAAGGCAGCCAGACTGAATTCCTCAGACTCTGTATAAGGAAACCTGCCCACGTGTATGTTTTGAACAATATCCCTTGTGCTTTAATGTAGTTGTGAGCGTACGTGCATGAACCTTTACTTTCACAATTGGGGAAAAAAAATCTGCAGTCGCAAGACTGATATTTTTAGATGTCTGCATCAAAATAAGACTATTTATGAATTTTTCTTTGCAAGTCAGTTGGGAAACAACCTTATTATTTCTATTAATCTGCAATACGAAACTTCTCTTATTTGTTTGGTTTACAACAGGCCCTTTGCTGTATTTACATAATATATAATCCTGTAATGTAATTAAAGCAAAAGCAATGGTGATGATTTTGTGCTTAAAAGAAGTACATGGAGCATCATAAACAAAATCATCAACTCCTTGTTGGGTTTTAAGTTTGTTTATTTAAGCTTTCCTCAGCCTTGGGTTTCCCCCTCATTTGTTTTATGAGGCAGACAAAACCACAGTTTGTTGTGTGTTGAGCTGACCTATGGTAAATTCTTTACCTGTGGTTACTTACTACTTTTATCTTGCTGTGTTGCTGCCATGATCAGTTTGCTTCATGTATGGCTGTTAAGGATTACAAGAGCACATACTTCTCTCTGGTTTCATATATAGCATCCATTAGTACTAATACTAATTGCACACTTGTATCAAGGGGAAATTATACTCTGGTGTACATTTATTGACAAAATGATTAAAACAGTAAACAAAGTTTAATGTCTTCAGAATCACTGTAGGCATTAAAATTTTATAGGCAAATTGCTGCATCACCAGTACCCATTTAGAATCAGTAAGAAACATCCACTAAGCTGGTAGTAGACTTATTTTTATTCTACACTGTCTCTTTTGGTCAAAGCATATCAATGTAACTCAAAAGAACATCTGATGGTGTTTTAATCTAAGTAAAGCACAATATAATAAATCCTTACTGACAAGTTAATAAATAAATAAATAAGTGGCATGTGAAGGTTGTTACCTGCACCATTGTCTCGTACTACCAGGTGGCCAAAGAAATAAACATACAGTAACCAGTGTTGGAAACATGCAGTTCATTTTTGATGCTGAACAAAAAGACTTCAAAGTGATGTTGTTAATTTGTGCTGTATGCTGAAAACTTGGAACTGTGAGGGTATTACCATTTAGAAACACTTTTTCACAGGCCAAAGCTGTTTTCTTACTAGTAAATTCATTCCAGTCTTTGGGCTGCTCAGAAAACTTGCAGCCATGTATGGAATGAACTGAACTAAGTGTGTCAGCTGAGGAGAAGTTACAGCCCATACATAGTAGGTTGTTGTTCTGACTGCCTTTAAACATAGAAAAGCAGTAGTGGAGTTAACAGCGCAAGCAGTTCATGACTTGAAAGCCATAACCAAGATCCAAGTGCAGAGGTTATGAAGGGCTCTATTATTTTAAGGAAGTTGTGGTATCTGATCTAGTGAATTTCATTTTTCACAGGACATGGACAATAGCTTTTTATGTTACTTTATTTCTCAGACTCGTATGAAAGTTATACAAATGAATTTTGTGATGACACAGTGCCCATGGCCTGGTGTCTCTTACACCTCCTTCAAGAGCTTCCTATTGTATTTCACACACAAAAAAGTCTATTTCCAAAACCTTGTTGCATGACCTTATCATGGTTTAAGCCCAGCCAGTGCCTCAGAACCACGCAGCACTCCCTCCTTCCATTCTTCCTCCTCCACTCCCGAAGGTATGGGGAGGAGAACAGAAAGAATGTGTCTCCCACGGGCTGAGATAAGAACAGTCCAGTAACTAAGGTATAACACAAATCACTGCTGCTACCAGCAATAATAATAATGATAAGGGAAATAACAAGGGAAGAGAATACAACTGCTTGTTGACTGATACCCAGGCTGACCCGAGCAGCGATCTGGGCCTTCCAGGTAACTCCCCCAGGTTATATACTGGGCATGATGTACTGTGGTATGGAATACCTCTTTGGCTAGTTTGGGTCAGGTGTGCTGGCTCTGCTTCCTCCTGGCTTGGGGAAGAGCATGAGACTCAGAAAGTCCGTGGTCAGAGTAAACATTACTGAGCAACGACCAAAAACATCGGTGTTATCAGCGCTTTTCCCAGGCTGAAAGTCAAAGCCACAGCACTGCACCAGCTACTAAGGAGAAAAATGACTGCTACTGCTGAACCCAGGATAGACCTTAACTTATCCTAGTTCGCAGGGACCTCATCAAAACATCAGCAATTGTGTTTTAATTAATCCAGACTCTTTTCATTTCCATTTTTCCTTTGTAGTCTAGTTGGTTTTGTTTTGTTTTGTTTTTTATAACTTGCCATAACCTGTTTTGCCAAAATTGCCAATGAGTCTTTGGAGGTGATAATATAAAATCCAGGCAAATCCTGCTCCAAAACTGAACAGGCTGTAGAACTATAAGCATGAAAATAGCTAAAGATCTAAAAGCTGAATGGATTTCAAAGGTGCTGGTATGCAAGTGTAAACCTAAGAGCCATTCCATTGAAACTGGTAGAGACATTAATGAGTAGGATGCAAGGCTATTCATGTGTAAAATTATTTATGGAACCTACTACAAGGATATAGCGTTTTAGCGTCTGCTAAGGCACAAGGACTGTGCCTTCCCAGTTCATTTCAGCAGACAAGGATTGTCAGGAAAAATGCTCATACAGGATTCAAAAAATAAGTTCACCTCTCTTGCTGGAAGATCAGGTATATTTAGATCTTGATATCCAAGGCCATTTAGCTCTTCATACCTTTATATCAGAAAAGCACAGATGACGGAGTGCTGTGAGCCAGCTTTGTTTGAAAGATTGCTAGTGCTTGACTGTAAGTCCACATTAGTGAGCAGAGAAATGAGTAAGAACAGTAGAAAACAAAGGAATTAGTTATGCAGGTGAAAGTTAACCCTTGACTTGTGGTTTGTAGCCTCCTGTGGCTTTAAAAAAAGTATTTGATAATACAACCATTAGGAGCTGTACTTAACTTTATCAGCCTCTGCATTTTTAAGCAGTGTAATGCCTTGCTTCTGCTGTATGATACTGCAAGCAATGACAGAAACTACTTTGTGCTGTTATTTATGCTATTAACAATGCAGTTTTGAGTCATTTTTCCAGTACCAGAATTAGAAGGCATGACTTACAAAGGGCTTTCATCATAATCCAAACCCTTGTCCTCTGTTGCTCAACAATTGTCCACTTTTCTTCTGAGATGATTTAATTTCTGCAAGATGGCATGTCAGCCCATGTCAGCTGGGGTCAGAAGGAGAGTGGGGAGGCCAGTCTTTCATTATCAAAAGCCTCCTGTTGTATTCTGCAAAAAAATGCAACTTTTTAGAAATGCTGACTGTATGGAGGATTTGTGGTGATGCTGAGTAAGTTTTCATAGAAAATTATTATGAAAATAGGCTAATTCAAAAAGGTATGGTCGGGGGCAAGGAGGTGTTTTATTTTGGGTTGGTGTGGGTTTTTTTTTACAGTTGTGTACTCTGGAAGAGCCTAATGGCATGAATATGCTTTTATCTCTTCTCCTGAATTCATCAAAGGGAGGGGTGGGGATGAAATATCTGCAGTCCTAAAACACAGCATTAAAAATCTGGAGGTTTGTGACATAGCTTTGCAATAGATTTCAAGTCTTGATTTCAGTGTCTTGTGTTTTTTCCCTGCAAAACACTGATCATAGCTGCTAACTGTATTTAATTAGCTCTTTGTAAGGCAGTGAGTAAATTTTATTATGAAACTTCTGGTAAGGTTCAAATTATTTACACCTCTTGTTTAAATAAAAAAAAATTAAAAGTTGAGAAGATGAGGATAGGAAAGGCTAGTGTAAATGAAACA
This sequence comes from Loriculus beryllinus, assembly GCA_039877255.1. Lineage (NCBI taxonomy): Eukaryota > Metazoa > Chordata > Aves > Psittaciformes > Psittacidae > Loriculus > Loriculus beryllinus. The sequence continues at coordinate 15,320 of JBCJKH010069860.1, forward strand.
TGGAGGGTATGGTTAGATGTGGTTATACTTTACACTGGCTTTAACTGTAGTTTTTAACAGTTTTTACAATCACAGATGAAGGGATTTGTGTTGGGGAAGCTTAGTTCATGATCTAACTAAAACAACCACTGGGAAAGCACAGTTTCAGAAGAATGATTGCTTTTCAGTATTCAGTCACCTTTTAAGATATTTAGGATCTTTTCAGATAAAATATTTACAATCACTTTGTCTAGAAAACAGACCAAATCTCAATAGGACCTATTTCAGTCTCTCACTGTATGATGTGTGTGAACAGGTACCAGCTAAGGAATAGACAATTACCACAACAAAACCACTGAAGCATAAAAGGATGGGCACAAAACCCATATAAACTAAAAGTCATAATTTAGAAACCTATTTTTGTGTAGTCTGAACCCAATTTTGAACATTACTGATATACTAAAATCCAGAATTGGTCATATGTGTATTTTTATATTCCTCAGAAATTGATATTCAATGTTTACATGTTGTTCTTCCACTAGTGTAAGTTCTCATTTTAGATTTCAGCAGACATCACAAAATAACTCCTCCTGGGTACTGAATTTTACTCAAGAGGAGGGTAAGCAAGTGACAGTTTAGGACAAGAAATAAAGGATGAAATATGTAGTTGAAATCACAAAAGCAAGCATGGATAAGCAGACAAGACATCAAGTCTAAGCACAAGAAGAAGGAAAACTTGCAGGTTCACCGAGACCAGAATGTTGAAAGTTTCAGTGAAATAAAAGAATTGGAGCTGTTCAGAATACTAAAACAAAGTGTGTCAACACAGTTCTTGGGCTTATCTTTATGGAGAGACTCTTCATTAGGGACTGCAGTGACCAGATCAAGGGTAACGGGTTAAAACTTAAACAGGGGAAGTGTAGATTGGATATAAGGAAGAAATTCTTTCCTGTGAGGGTGGTGAGGCACTGGGATGGGTTGCCCAAGGAAGTTGTGAATGCTTCATCCCTGGCGGTGTTCAAGGCCTGGTTAGACAGAGTGGCATGGTTTAGTGTGAGGTGTCCCTGCCCATGGCGGGGGGGTTGGAACTAGATGGTCTTAAGGTCCTTT
>JBCJKH010069870.1:12829-26611 GCA_039877255.1 Loriculus beryllinus
ATGCCCTTGGTCATCGTGCTTGTAGTAAGCATGATTAAAGTCCCTCCCAAATCTTCACTCGCAAAGCCAAGCCATCAGTAAGTGCCAACATCAGGCAAGAGAGTCAGGAAAGGAGGTGATAAAAGTTACTCATCTTTCCATATTGTGTCCAAAGTCTATCCTATCAGTTGGATCTGCATACGTAGAAATAGAGCTCAGGAAGAAACAAATAAGTCAATGACACTCTAAAGAATTACAGTAGGGTGAATTTACCATTTTCAGTTGCTACAGTGCCAACAGAGCCATTCAGCTGCTCTGCCCAGGACTGATGTCCTCTAATGAGATTGCAATTCGAGTCATTCTTTTTACTCTTTTTTTATGGACTGGAATAACACTGCAGTCATATCAGCCTCTCCATTTTATCAGGCTCTGAAAGCTTTGTTAAAAACTAACATTTGCAGATAAGAAAATCAGCTGGGTCCTTTAACATGCTTAGAATAAATTACCAGGTGAGCCTTCTGCTTAATCCACACTATTGTGTGTCTTCCACCTATCCATCTATTTAATTCTATACTATCTGTTATAAATACAGAACACTTGTCTATTCTAAATATTCTATTTTGCATCTCACAATAGATCCATACCTGATTTAGTTTAAATTTGGTCCTGCTACATTTTAGTGCTTGCAATGGAGTCAGCTATTAGTTAAGTTTGAAATTTCTCCTTCATGAGAGCTACCGGTTTGCAATCCCTACAGAGGCAACATCTTTTCATGCAACTCAACGGCACACCAGTGAAGACTGTAACAGCTTGTGATTCTCAGTCCATCTTTATTGAGCAGTCGAAATACGGCAAAGTAGGTCAGCGTTGTCCCCCCATAGGGTCTATCAGTAAGTTTCTTAAGTGAAAGCTCAAACACCAAATCAAAGCCACACCTAGACTGGCACACTCAAGGGTCCCTTTAGAATGTGTTTCCTTATGAAAAACTCCTGTAAGGTTACACAGGAACTTAAAGCCCGCACAAATGAAACAGAAATGTTTCCCTGTTGTTGTACTTTACAGCTCCTTGAAACATGCTGTTATTCCCTCTGAAGACTGTAATTGAAAGTTATAAGTTATAAAAACTGATTTATTCTTGCTGAAGGACTATTTAAAAAGATCTGAACTAACTGAAATTTAAAGTTTAAAACCCACATCAATAGTTCTATCCTCAACATTTATTTAAAACAGGTTTCGAACAGAGCAATATGGTATAATTTAAAAATGAATTCAACAGTTGCTTTTACTCCCTCAGAGAGCAGTTACTGCCTGTCATATAATTAAGTGAATATGCCAGTGACAGAATACACAAAGCAGCAGGGAGCACAGGAAAACACTGAAGCTTCTTGTAGCCCATGAGCCTTTCAGCTCAGCACAGTGAGAAAAACCTGTCTAATATATCAGAAAGAGAGAATTAAATGACATGATCAGAAAAACAAGAATTTGCCATGGAAACACTCTATCGGTATATTTCATACTGAGTGTGACTCAATACAGATGATGCTCAGTTAATTTTATGATACATTGCAAAACATACTGTAACAACACTTTATCTCACACAAACATTTATTTAAAATCAGTGGAAGTCAGCTAAAAATAATACTAATATGCCTTGAATGAAAGATGTTCATGTAGCTTCTGTCTACATTGAAGTCTGTAGTATCAAGAATTCATCTACTCTATTCAACTCAGCCTGATGTTATGTTCAACTGTAGACCCCTCTGACTTCTTTGTTTCAAATTATGAGACCCTCTATAATAATTAAAAGGGAATAGGAGGTTCTTCCTCATCTCTAGACAGCAACAAAGTGAATAGGAAGGTTTGGGTTACCAAAGTTTGCTTCTGAAACAAACATCCTTGTAAGTTATGGTTCTAAATATCCTGATTACTCAAAATAAGAGGAGATACTTAATACAGCAGCTGCAAAGCCAGGAGTCTTCCCTATGAGATACAGAACTGGTTTTAGTACACCATATTTTGGACAACATAGCAGCCAGTAACGCTTCCAAGAATATTTATTGGCCTGTCTCATCTCCGCTGTCGCTGGTGACACAGTATTCTCACCTCAAGCAATGCCATCAGAGATCACTGTCTGTGTTCAGACTATGTTAGATTGAAATATGTTAGCCAAAAATATTTTCCTCTATAATTTTTTTGAAAACACCTTTTAAAGCAGAATTCTCCTTGACATAAAAAAATAAAAGAAGAAAAAAGAAGAAGAAAAAGGACCTTGTCATAGAACCAGGTACTGTTCCATTGCTTTAAAAGATATTCAATATTCCATCTACTCAGTAATATTACTCAGCATTTCTTCTCTCTTTTCTTCATATATGTTAAAGGCATCCAAGGCCAAAATGTAGACAGCTTTTGAGGAAACAATTTGATCCTCAGGCATGTATTACTTCAGCACTTTCTACATTCTGTATGGTAAGAGGCTGCTTGCTTTAAACACTGAGCGTGGACACATATATCACATTACTGGCTTGTGCTCAGTCTCTGAAAATAGTGAATGATGTACCAAGCAGTCCAGATTTCACATTGATAGACTCCTGGCTTCTCCAAACATCAAGTGATCTCTAACCACATGATCTCATGAGCACTATGGAAAACAGTTCCTGAAGGGAACAAAAGGGGGGAAGGGGGAAATATTTAAAGTAACATCAAATGAGTTTATCATGATAGCTGACATCCAGGTTGGAACGACAGCACAGCTGCAGGGTTTTTTTCCTCTACCTCAAGGGGACCACACAGGTTGTATTTGTTCCACGGTGATTTTGCTAAGCAATATTTATTCCCGTATCTTATTGATCCTCCCAAATACCTGTTCCAAATGTAGATATTCCCAAAATCTGTTGATTTCTTTTTTTAGTCTATCTTTGAGAATTCTGAAGAAGTTTCATGAAAAATGCCTTCGGAAGCTTAGACTAAAGTGGCAGGAGATAAAAAATGAAACCCTAGCATGAAAGTTAGTGTGTGAGCAAAGTTAATAGTACACTAACTGCTTTTCCAGAATGGAAGCAATTCCTCATGGTCTTGCCAGGGGAGATAAGCACAGTCAGAGAATACTAAATTCTGACACCAATCTAATTGGGCCACCAGTGTCACTGATACTCTCTGCATGTGACCATGTCCTGCTCTTAAGGGATCTGGAAACACTGTAAAGAAACACAGGGTTTATGACAGAAATTAAGGTGTGTTTCCTCAGAGGGGAGCTGAGCTGCTGTTCCATCACCTGGGATGAATTCCACCCTTCAGAATCCACAATTTACAAGCACATTTTGGTCCTGTGACTCTTACTGCTGCAAAGCTCCACATGAGAAAAGAGAAGATTTTTCTAGAAGCTCCCAATTACCATGGAATTTCTTCTGTGGATTATTATTTTGTACCACTGATTAAGGATAATGACAAAAGGAAAACTATGGCTACTAATTGTTGAAGTTGTAAGGGAATATATTGAGATGATTATCAACTTAATGAAGCTGGCATTGAAATACATTTTCCTGATCTGCTTACTCTGTGTACTGCGCCTTCTAAGTGGATAATACGCTGTGTTTTCACTCAGCCTCAGTAAATAACAGACTGATCTCTCTTGTTTGCAAATGACAGGGAACACAGTTCCAGGAAAAATAATAAAACAAACAAGCACAACATGGAATGGAAGTATCAGCCATTTCAGTCCCAGTGAAAAGAAGCTTTATAGGGAAAAGCTTGTTTCAATGAACTTGATGCCAGTTTGTAATTATAAATCTACTAATTAAAAATATTACAGGGTGCAGATTTCATACGAATGTCTTTTTTCAAGTGCCTTACGGATTGATGTACAAAGGTAAGTTACGTACACCCCCTGAGAAGGAAAAACTGAAATGATCAGTTAAAACAGTCCATTCCTCCTCTAATTTCAGTAAGGTTAATATCCCTGAACCAATTTTTCAATGCATTTTCTCTTGTTCTGTCTTTATTCACTGTGGGTATTGTGAATAACCTTTTTCCATGTAGTGAGCATAGATGGAAAACGGGTTGATTTTGACTTCCTACCACCAGTCTACAATGGCTATTCAAAACTTCGCCTGTGAACACCTATTCTTTTACTTCATATATATATTCCAGCTTCACTTCTCATCTTCCTAATATCAATCCTCCTTTCCAGGCTCTCTTTTGATCTCTAGATGAATACATGCACACCCTTGCAAAAAAAGGGCCAGACCATTGCAAATGATTGCAAATTCTGTTCCAATTGCCAAGAAAATAAGATGCACAAAGTAGAGACATGGTACGATTGCCTTTTCTTATTCTAAAAATGTTAGGACTTTTTCCTTGTCATTCTCTGGATTACTTCTGTTTCTGTATCCTCTACAGATTTAATAATTATATTTGACAATTCTATGCGGGTATATACAAATAGATGTCTGTAATGGCACTATAATAATTTTTGTTCTTATTTAAGGCACATATTATCTCCCCTGTTAACAACACTACCTAATGGACAGATATCTACATTATAAATAGAGGAAATTGAAGCAGAGATTTCAAGCGATACAGTTCACTCTTGCTCAGTATTCTGAGTAGGAAAACAGTTCATTACAGCATTTAGTTAGAAATGTTACCTAGAAAACTCAGATACATGGTTACAGTCTCTCAAATCCTTGGCCACACTCCACAGAATTCATTACAGAAATAAAACTTAATGTAGAAGCAGAGGCCTGAATTTTTGGAAGCATCAATGTAATCTCAGTTTTAAGCAGCTGATATTTGTAATAAAATTATTTTCCTTTTGGAACCCTGAAGGGAAATTGAGAGATTTGTGAAAATGTAAAGGACCCTCTAAATTTCCAATCTACTATTAAGAGTAGAGTTCAGTGATTGTGTAACAAATGCCTTGAAAGCCCAATTGTGTTGCTTTTCATTACTGCTTAGCAACTTTTTCATAGATCTGTTGCATATAGTAATGAGATTATCTTGCAAAACCTGTTTATTCAATAAAACAACACTTAATTAAAATATGTTTTTTAAAACTTCAAACAGATATTAGAGCCTAAAAATACTTATGCAACTAAATACAGAAAATTCATCACACATGCTACAGAGAAGCACATGTTTTAGCAGTGTTCCTTTAGAACACTGTATGCAGGGATCAAATGCAAAATATTTCAAGGACTCATTAAGCGTTCAAATCTCACAAGAACACCAAAAACATTTGCTAAGAAACTGAGCTTTTGCAATAATTAAAAAATGAAATTAACTTATACTCCACCCTTATTCATTTTACTAGGTTATGTGAACAAAGCAGTGAAGGAAAACCACGTGGTACTACATTAGGACCTTCAAAAACTCTAGTACACTGGTATTAAGAGAAACACATTCTCATAGAGTAAGATGCAAAATAAGGAGATTGATTAGAATACTGACTGAGGCAACAAAGCTGACATAGAAATGGCCAATTCAGAGTTTGGCAGTGTTAATCCTGGACGATCCTGATGTTTCTATAATTGGCTGATACTGAGTGATTAAATTGTGATATGGCAAAACTGCAAAGCAGAAGGCAGCATTTAGCTACTCATGACAACTGAACAAGAAAGGCTCAGAGGAAAAGCAGATGTTAACTAATGTAAAATACTATGGGGTTTTGGAAAGAATAACATAAGCCATTCACATTCCAAAATGGCTTAGAACAATTCCGATATAATAGTAGGCGACTAGATCATCTCCTCTGGTTTGTTCTATTTTGAGCTGTTCTAATAGAGGCTTCCATTTTTATTCTCTTCAGTTATACTGTCAATGACTTATTTCAGTACCTAAACGTACTCCGGCCTCTGCATAACTTCTCCTGCACTTTACGGCCAGCATAGCAGAGGGTAAAATAATGTAGAATAGTTAAAAGATTAATGTACAAAGAGCTTCCTGAGTGTGACTATATTGAAGGAATAGGAAAGAGTTGGAAAAGAAAGTAAACATCAAAGTGTGAGGCTGCACTTTCAAAGTTCACCCAGTGCACTATATTTAAAAATGTAAAACTAAAGAACTTATTAGAATACTGGATTTCATATTAGCATTTATAAAGCACAAGTGAAAACCACAACCCTTTGGGAAGTACTTTGATGTTATACAAAAGAAGATTTTTATTATGATGTTATTTCAGAGGCAAAAATTAAGTATGAGGGAATTAAAACATTTAAACTATTAGTAAATCATCTGGCATCCAGCTGGATAGCTTAGATCTGTTGTCATACTGTTTGACCAATTTACATATTGCATATGCTCTCTGTATTACACAATTATTACACACAAATAAAGTACAGCAAATACAAGGTGTCATCTTTGGCTTTGACATAAAACAATCTGTGTAATGCAAACCTGTCAAAAGAACAAAAAAGCAGAGCATTTGATGAACACACATATTTTACTATCAAAATGATTAAAATGCACACTTACCAGTAGCAGAACGTATTAGAACAGATGAAGTGAATATCCCATTGGGTGCAGCAGGCTTTAGAGTAGATGACAGCAGTCTCAGAGACCTCATAATTCATTACTATCTCCCAGTGAGAGAAAGAGAACTCTAAAAGGTTTCCCTCAATCAGAAATTTCCCTACCGGTGAAATGATTTTGCCTAAATAATTAAAACCATCAGGAACTACCTTCAGATTCTTTATTCATCCAGTATTACTTCTATAGGTTTCATGAGAGAAGGGCAAATACATTTTACACACTAGTTTTGCCACTTCATGCCTGTGGGGCTTTTCCATTCAGGAATTGTTTCCTGAATAAAAGTGGCTTCCCAAAGAGACAAGAGGATGACAACTGAAATTGTACCTTTATGAATGTTGATTAGTGAGCCTTCAGCACCATAAAGGTTTTTCTTTAGTAAAATTAACTCTGACAGCTCTGGATTAGAAGCTATCAGGCATTAAAATATTAAACCGCCACTTCTCTTTATTTCACTGAAACAAGATTTTGCTAACTGCCTCTTATTAAATTATCAGTGGCATATTAGTTTATATCATGCACTAGAATTTTTAAGTCATCAACGGATAATAAAGGCCTATTTACAAGATCCATTCAAGGTATTTTCACTACTTCTGCTAAAAGGTTTCTTAAGTTAATATACTCTTCAGATAATGTTGTTGAAACCATACTTGGGTCCAGTCAACACCAGATCTAGGACCCAGCAAAGAAGCTCCACAATATTCCCTACTCATGCTCTTGCTACACACCCTTAGCCATGACTTGCCAGGTATTTATCATCCTCCTCATTGCAGCATGGTTTTGACTACACGTATGTATGCAGAAAAATCCATCTCTGACAATACAGCTTGATTTCTTCATAATTACACTACATGTCAATAAATCATTGATAAGCAAGCAGACACAAAGATATGAGGGCGGATATTTAGTTTAGAAAGTGTTTTTTTGTAGTGAACATTGCAACAGTGAGAACCATGATCTAAGATGAGCTCCTGTGAAAGCACAGACTACATATTTTCAAGGCATTTCCACTGGCCTCCACATGATAGATTTGAGCAGAAAGAGATTGTGATGAGGGACAGAATCAAAGATATAAAGACTTGCAGCAGAATTAGCAATGGTGCACTTTTATTTTGGGGACATTTAACAAATCAAGGAACTGCACCACTTTACTAAAGGACAGTTAATTTATCGTGACATGACCAAGTAAGATCTGGTGTATTAGTAGCGGACAAACGGGGATAGGGAATGTTTTTACCAGCTTCTATAGTGGCTTTATGAGATGCTTCACATTAGTGGAAACTCTTCAGAGAGAATTTAACAGCCTGGGGAAATCAGCATTTCTCCCCTTGTACCTCAGCACTAAATGGAGCATCTAACAATTTCCTCTCTCCTCCTATTTTGCAAGACAAATCATCTTCAATTTTGTTCCAGAATGTTTATTAGTACAAATGAACTATTTTGCCCCCAAATATTTCCTTGTTAAGCCAATTTCCATCTGTGACGACCAAAAAGGTGTAAGAAGATAAAAGATGATAGGGCTGCCTGTTTAGTATAAGGTCTTGTAGCAGAACAGCTTTTAAGATTTGAGATTTGTCTTAAATGGCTGTCTCACTTCTGAACCAAAATAATGACAAGCTACAAAAGTATTGGTTTTCATTTTAAAGCTGTTGGAAGAAAAGGAAAAAGCTGGCTGGATATGTATATAAACAGTACATTCAATTAGTTGCTCAATTATTCTCTTTGATACTTCAATACTACATACAAATCTACAGCAAAACAACATATTTAAATCCACACTACCACTACTTACTAATTTGGTAAGTGGGTTTTAAAAATGCTAGTGTTTATATGACTACCATTTCTCTTGGATTTGCCTGCTTTCTTCATCTCAGCTAGCTGCCCATGCTGATGTATGGGCAATGCAGACTCAGCCTAGATTTGTGCTTCTCTTCCACAATCAAAGGTAATACTCATTATGCAGGGAGCATCAGGGAGCAGGATGTGCACATCTGGTCTCATTCAACAAAGGGAGAACAGCAGATGGGGTCAGCAGCAGAGAAAGGGAACAAGGAGCAGCAGAAATGTCTGAACAAGAACTGAGCAGCAAGTACTGGACCCCTGAGTGAAAAGGTCTTATGGAAACGGTGGCAGAGAGGATAGAGAACCTGGCTGCGGATAACAGGAATAGCGGAAACAGGAATTACAGAGTCATTTTATGGAGCTCTGAAATAGCACAAACTAGGCGAATTTGAGCTCTGAGCAGGAAGGTGAGGTGCAGACTTGAGGAAATGGTTGTTCCTGAGCAAAAGGTAGAGCAAGTAAGACTTTGGATAGAAGAAACTCTGGGATAAGATTACCAAAGCTCAAAACTGTACCTGAAATCCCTAGGAGAAGGAGCTTCCACCTGTCTTTGGCCCTGTCAAGGCAGGACACTTTTCCATTCTTTTTTATTATAGTCCTAGTTGAAAGAATCATAAGGACATTTATTTGAAACACACAATATTGACTGTGTATGTTGGAGATTGCTGACATATCCCTCTCCTTGATCACAGCAATTCTGCTAAGTTGTGAAAAAGTCAAAGAGAAACACAAAAATTAAAATGAGAAGTACAAGTTATTATGAGGTTGTTGCTGCAATGTCTGTCAGGTAAACAAAAAACACAGCCATCCAACAAACAGCCATTGAAATTTATAAGTATCCCAATAAACTCTGCTTCTTGTTGCTGCTAAAGCCAGTTCCAGTTCCCATGGTAACAGCTGATGGACCGCCAAAAATGAGATTTGATATTTTAAAATAATCAGTGATTTGAGCCAGTGATTATTAGGAAAGCATTGGACTCTTCTTGCAGTGAAGAAGTATTGTGCTGGAAGTCAGAAAAGAACACATGGTAGCTGGCAGACAGCAACTGAGTTGGTCAAATTCTTGCAAATGGTATTGGTTGCTCGATGCCAACAGCAAACACAGTTTCCTGAAAAATCACTGGGCAAAATATAGCAAAACTCTAATTTAAAGGGAATAGCCTCTGAAGGTTTGGAGAAAAGTACATAAAATGCTGTTGTACAGATCTTAGTTTCAATGCTTTCAAGCGCTTCTCCTAAATAAGATCTCCTTTGTACCTCTATTCTGAGAATTCAAGTAGCCAGGAACACACAAGCTAGATATTGCTAGATATTTCTTCTGCTGCTTCTTGAGCTGTGAATTTATTTGTTTCACTTCTACAAATAACTCACTACAAACTAAGACAAAATATTGGCAACTCTTAGTTTTTCCATGACAGAGGGTGGGTCCAGAGACGACATTTTTCTGGGAGGGATCAGTGGTAATGTAAGGAGTTTTGATGGGTGTTTGGATTGGAAAGTTCAGCAAGATTTTGGGGGAAGACATTACAGAAGAGTGAGGCAGCTCATGGAACAAGCATGGGGTTCTGTGATCTTTTGGGGAGGCTGTTTTTTCTTCCTATGGGGCTGCACAATATGGTGACGTGAGCACAGGTCACTCTCAGGACACCTCTGCCATTGAGTGAAGGCTGAAAACCACCACTCCCAGACCACAGTCTTCTCAGCTCCTCCTCACCCACCCTATTCTTCTCATAGGATTTGTGACCATTTCCCCAAGCCATGCAATCTTTGAGTTCCTCTCTTTCTCTTTCCTCCATCTAGGTTGAAGAACACAATCCATCTTTCTCCCAGTATCCACAGACTTCACACACGCACCATCCAATCATGGTTTGCTTTAGCTCTGTGCTGACACTATGGATAAAGGAGGTGGAAGGGGAGGAGAGGTTTAGGCTTCCTTCAGCATCTGCTTTTCTCACCCTTTCCTCTTGCCACTGCTATGATGAAAAGTAGACTGATCTGTTCCACTCTTCCCTCATTCTAGTAACACAAGCTTAGAGGAAAAAGCAAAGAGAATAAAGTTGAGCAAGCAAGTGATGACTGTGGACATCCCAATAAACAGATGCCTCGTTTGTCTGTCTAGAATTGACATGTAACACAACAGATTTGTGTAATGCATCAAAATAGCCAGAAGCGTACACCAAGAAATAAAAGGTAGTGCTAACATGGAGCAGATAAATATGAATATTGGCAGAGTTCGACTGTTTTTTCTCACTCCTAATTGCAAGATGCTTTTACAGAGTCTCATCAGAGCCTAAACCACCCCTCTCATACAGATCAGTTAGACCCAGTGAAGTCTCAGACAGGGCACTTACAATTTATTTAAATTCATTGGGAATCTGTTAGATGAAGGCTAAACACAAACCAGCTAAAGATTCCACTCACAACTAAGGATCAGAGATAAGCCATAGGCAGGCTGCCAGCTTTTTCCATTCTCTGCAGCATTAATTAATGTAAGGTCTGCTTCACATTTGCTTCCATGTACCAAATTCCTTCAATTCAAGTTGAATGCTGTTAACAAAGTAGATTTGATGCAAATCAACCACAAAAGCCACAATACATCCCCAGAGCCCAAGTTCTGTGGGCTTTTTTTTCCCCTTCCTGAATCACACTACATTTTTCAATATGAAAGCAAATCTGCCAAAATGATAGGCTTTAAAAATTGTTCTACATAAATCTGTATTATAAAATTACAAACTTTTGTCTTAACACCTTTATATATCATATAAAAATCCACTAGATTTATAAGGAAAGACAAATTTATTCATTTGTGCATAGAAAGAAAATTAATAACCCTTTGTGGTATTTAGCCAGATGTACTGACAAATAGATTTTACTTCAGTCAGCTTTGAGTAATAAAAGTTAATTGGTAAACATAAGACATTACCTTCTGTTATATGTTATAAGTCACAAATGTGACTTATCAAAGCATTTACATCTATTTCCATAAAGATAGAAATATGTGAGGGGTCATAAGAGATAAATTGTTCCCAGAGATTTGTGAACAACTGCTACTTTTTAAAGCATAAAGCAATAGATTTCTTTTGCATATTTGCTCTTAAGAATGACTGCAAGACTCTTAAATAGTCTTATCTTGCCTGCATATAAATTTCCATTTGTAGATGGAGTACTTCAAAGATGGATAGGAAAATGTTGTCCCAGAAAAGCACAGTAGTTGTTAAAGGATTATATTCACTATTGTCCCTAATATCACACTTAGTTCTGATTAGAAAATGCAGCAGATGCAAGAAGCAAGTCCCAGAGTAGAAAGACAATGGGTTTTCATATTTACCCACCTCTATAATGGATATAAATGCATAGTTTACTTTCAAAGAGTAATGCTATTAACACCTTTTTTCATAGTCCATATTTTCTCTCTCAAAGTACATTTGTCCCCAGAAAGCAACAAACTCATAAATCAATTTCTACCGCAAGCTGTGACAACTCAATCACTAAACGGTTTCCTTCAGCTGACGCTTCCATTCCCTTTGCTTTACAAAATCCAAATCTATGATTAATAAATGTGGTGGCACATGAAATGATTTCTTTTTCAATGTGATCATCTTAGGAAAAACAATATCCAACAGTCAGATTTTCCCCTTAGACAGTGATCTTTTAACTGTCTAAGTTTTATTGCTCAAGATTGCACTGAAAGATACTGTGAGCAGCCAAGGCCCATTAAAACATAATGTTAGTTGCAAGCATCCACAAGCAAAAAGGATGGATTTTACAGTGCTAGCATAGTGGCAGCAACTTCCCCTGGCTTATGAAAAAAATACACATTTAAAAACTCTCAGTGGTTTGTGGTCCAAACTTGAAAAGAAACATGTTGCTCAAATCCCAAATTGTGCCTTGCATCTCATCAGTGTCTCTCCTGGGAGGAGTCCCCTTCCAAATAGGCCTTGCTAAAAGGTATATTCTTTGGCAGCAAGTTTTTAATACTATCCCACATCCACCCTGTGATGGGCCATGCTGCTCCTACATACCCTGCATTCAGCACATACACAGTCCCCAAATATGACTTTGTCTTCATCTAACCAACATATGAGATTTCATCCTGAAAGTTAAGAGGTCTGAATGAACTAAATTTTGAAACACATGTTTAAAACCTGTGGCAAACAAATTATGAACAGAGAGACAGTGAGGTTGAAACTAGACAAGTCAAACAGCTTTAGAAAGTAATCCTGGGATTTGCTTACCCTGAGGTGTTAATGTTTTCCTCTACTGAACACAGCAGGCAATAATACTCAAAACAGTCCACTGACAGCATCCAGGACTACCCAAACTGAGGACTTGAAGAGATGATGGGAGATTTCCCTACAGTCTTTCACATGCATATGGGCCTTGGGGATAACAGTAAAATTTATGTAAGATGATTCCTAGCGCTGCCTGCTCCTTCAAATTGAAATCACTTGACGCAGACATTTGATTAAATAAATGAATAATAGGCACTAATGAATTTCACTGTAAGGAAATAACTCTACAAAATAGTCTTCTTTTTTTAGGTACTCAGTTTAAAATTAACATGGAGCCTGTAAAAGGTACTGGCAGATGAAACCAGCACCTAGGTTTTCTGTCACATCTCTTACTACTGAGAGGTGTCACTCCACAGTGTCAGCAGACCTAGATCTGCAAATTTCTTACAGTATTGCTCAGCTAATACATAGCAGAGTTGACAGTCTCTGAACTTATTGTTCACTAATGATAATCATCACAAGTTTAATTAAAGTATTATCCAGTGTATGTGGAAAGTAATTATGTGCAACTAACGTAAGCCGTACAACAGGCCTGTATTTGCAAAGAACTGCTTTGCTGGCAACTAGAACTGCTCATACAAAAATGAAGTGGTGTTTGTTTTAAAGTGAAAAATAAATACATGGCACATGGTGAGCTGCTAATCATCAAGGCAAAACCTAATCTAGTGCTAGTATCAGCCCAAAATCTGTTGTACTATTCATAGGCACTTTAATTATTTCTCATCTTTTAAAGCGTATTTAGCTTCACCTACTTTTTCTGAGATTGTCATTAATACAGTTACAATTTTACCTTAACAAATGGCTAGGAAATCTGCACCAGCTTTGCTTATTTGCAAGGTATTATGAGTGTTCAAAGGCACAGCAAGTCTTATTTGACAGTTGCTTGTGCCTAACATATTTTCATTCCACAATCTGTCAGCACATTTAGTCTCTATAGGAGACTAAATAAGGCAATGAATGTGTAATGTAATGACCACACACATTCAAATGCATAAGTAATCGTTCTCACTGCAAAAAATAGATACTAAGCTTACGCATACCTAAAGGCAATGCAATTCATCTTTCCCATTGTTGTGGTTTAAATACTAGTGAGATGAAGTGAATTTCTACTGTTTTGATTCATTAACAGTTAACTGTTAATGAATCA
>JBCJKH010069877.1:0-14908 GCA_039877255.1 Loriculus beryllinus
TTCTGCAGGAAGTCTCCAGAATGGGCAGGGAGGCACAGGCATTTGATTTATCAGCCAGTTGCAAAACTAGTGTGTAAGTCTGGTCAAGTTATGTATGGTTAATGTGTCCTTCTTATCTCATGTAACGTGAGTAATCACAACAAAAGCCTTCATTGGAAATTAGTGTGAGTGACTATCATCATACGTCAGTTAGAGTTGAGTCTTAGCAAAAGCAGCCAGACAAGAACTGGATTTTGAAAGCACCTGAAGAGAGGATTTAGCTTTAGCTATGAAACCATTGGACAGTGTTCATCACTG
Organism: Loriculus beryllinus; assembly: GCA_039877255.1. Taxonomy (NCBI): domain Eukaryota; kingdom Metazoa; phylum Chordata; class Aves; order Psittaciformes; family Psittacidae; genus Loriculus; species Loriculus beryllinus. Next base: position 298 of record JBCJKH010069877.1, read on the forward strand.
CTCTGCTTTTCTCTTTGCATGCTATGATTTACCTCTCTGGATGGTGTCAGATGCTTTTGACAAAAGAGGAAATCTGAAGCATAGGTATTATAACTGAGGGCTTCTCAGTGAATGAAACAAACTGATTACAGTCTTCATAAACAGATTTTGAAAAACTAATATCATTTACATGACAGGGATTAATTTACCCGAATGAATCACGGCAGAGAGCAAACCATAAGCAAAGCGTTTTCTGATGTGAGCAGCAGAAAGTACAAGAGAAAAACGAGCCTATGCAAAATGGGATGATGCTGCCATCTGCCACAGTTTGGAAAAAATGCAAATTTGATATAGATCATTTAGTATCCCTTCAATGCCCTTCTGAAGAACTTTGTAAAGACCTGTCAGCAAGGTGGCATTTGCTACAGTTTTTGTAGGAAAGAGAGCAGGCTGTGCTGAGAATACGTACATTCACCCCATGGGAAGATGCCAGGAAATCTAATATAGAAATAAATTTCTCTTCCAGATCTGAAAGGAAAAATTAAAATAGAGCAGGAGGCATAATTTATATTCTTGGCTACATTTTTCTACCTCTGATCTTCTTTAATTTATGATCCAGTAATGCCTTTATCTACACAACAGATGACTTTCAGACATTGGCATCACTCCGGAGTATCGTGTTAGTTGTAGCAGCATTTGCATGCCAGGAAATAGGTCAGAAACAATTTACTTTGCACCTGCTTCCTTTCTTCCTTCCCCATCCTGTGCATCCTGCTCTTCAGGGCAGCACCCCATGGTGGGACAGCAGGGACAAGGGTGTTTCCACCCACCACAGTAGCCATCCTCTTGAGAAACAGTGGCGAAAGCGCATCATGACAGCCCTTACATGACTGCATGGAGAGCTGAAGGCAGCTTCTCTTTGGTAGGCAGTAAAAAGGGCAATTATAATCAAGTCCAGATTTTCTGAATAAAAGACAAGAACTTAGGCCAAATTCCATCCTGTCCTGGAGCTTGGAAAGTTTAACTGGCTTTTGAAAAACTCTGTCACTGTAAAGATTTATAGCTCAGCCTGATAGAAACTACTCCACAGCCAATATTTTGCATTAAGATCTTCTAGCTTTATCTAATTTACCTGTGATTTCTCTGTCTCTATTTGGATGCCAGAATAAAAGCACAGAAATAAAGGCATAGAAATCTCGGTCAATGCCTGAAACACTGGCACCACTCCTAGGAACTGAAAGATGTCCTGACTCCAGTAAGGTCAGTGGGGGTTTGCTCCCACACTTTCTCCCAGAGATCACATTCACCATGCCTCAGGACATGTCGCATCCACCTTCAGTGAGATTCTGCACAGGCAGTGCTCCGACAAGGTATAACTTGTCTCTTTTCTTGCTTTGGATATTTCAAACTACACCTCATCATGTCCCAAGCCCACTAATATTTCAGGGTACACTGGAGCTCCAGAGGAGACTCAAGAAGAGCCATGAAGTGTGGCTGCAGGCACCGAGCTGCAAGGGAGCCTTACCCAACAGTCTAACATTAATAGCCCCATTGCTCTGGGAGCGATTAACCTCTTCCCTGCAGGCCACCAAGGTATATAGACAGAGCAGAAAAAGACAAAAAACTGGAGGTGCCTGAAAGATGCTGAGACTCTCTCTAATTCAAAGGAAAACAGAGCTCAGGGCCTCAGCTGTAACTTGATGTTGTTGTTTTTCTAAGAATTTGTTTGAATAGTTGTGGAAACTGGGGAGGGTTTAAGCCCTTTACAAGATTAGCATCTGCTGAGCCATTGAAGAAGGGTTTTCTATTATTTTAAGCTGCTTTTGTGTCTCAGATCTAAAGCTATTGTCTTCTTAGTTATTATTTATGTGGAAGTATAGCTGTGGTTTAGAAAAGTTTCGAGAAGTAAAGGTAAGAAAAATCCTCAAAATCTGCTGCCTGAATATTTTGTTTGAAACCTGTCACAAAAGGTGCTCTCAATGACATAAAACAGCAAAAGGCAGGAAAATAAAATCTTCAAGCTAAAATCAGAAAAGGTTCCAAACCACTGGCTGAGCTTTGTCTATGACATTCAAAGCTCTGTAAACTGAACTAGACTGGAAATTGTATCTTCCTGGTCCTCTTACCAATCTCAACAGATTTTCCCCACGAGAGAAAGAAACTAGATAAAAGATCTAAGATCTAGCTCTCTCGAGGGAATAAATTCCTTAAATGCTGCCTCATACTTCTCCCCCAAAATGAAAAGGTGCATTCCAATCAGGACTACTGGACCTATTGGACCATCTTAGTGTTCAGTCTTTGCTTCCAGTGCAGGTATTAATTAACAGGAACTTAACCTGACTTCAGTAACTGATTCATTTAAGTGATTTTAAATGCCTATACTATAAATTTCTACATCCAGACTACTTATCAGAAACCTCTTATAGTCAGTGTAGAGGAATATTTGCTTCTAAAACAAACGGACAAACAGCTTCATTTTTTCTCACCCTGAAGCAGATATTTAAATTAAAATGGGTAAGTTGTGCCCTAAAAATGAGTATTTCTCAGTAAAGTGAGCTGAAGATGACCAGCTTAAATGAGGGTGAGTTTTGTTTTGCCATTGAAAACTGTAGAAAATGAGGCCATGGAGTAATGCTTTGAAAATAAATAAGTTCAAAGTATTAATGATTATGTAAGCTGAAGCTATATCCTGTTTCTGTGAGACTTCACTGTGAGCATCAGGCTGTTCTGGCCATGTTTGAAATGTGTGCTGTACTTTGCACACGAACAAATCTCAAGCTGCCCTCCTATGAAGAACATAAACTGTGGGTGATGTGGTAAGCAAGATATGGCCCTGATTCAAAGGAAATTAAACTTTCACCTTGAAGTTTTTTCCAGACTCATAAAGCAATCTCATTTTTTGAAGTCTAAAGCCAGACTTGTGGACAGGATTAGGCATTGGATGGCCTTGACAGCATAGGAACACCTACCTCAGAGAGTTTAACTCTCCTGGTTCCTCGACAACTTGCAAGGAACCTCAGAAAGTGGCATAATTTTACCCCTCCCCCCGTTTACATGAGAGCTTTTATTGCATGCCATATAAACTGTAACTTACTATCTCAAAACAGATAATGTGTTTGCTGGGGTCACAGACCTTAACATAAGCAAAAGTGGTGTCATATTTTTCTGCATAGCATTTCTTTTTTGGAAAAGGACCTATTGGAGAATGGAGAGAGACCAGACAACATATTAAATAAATCTCTCAGGAAACAGTCAGAATATGTATTTTTGTATTCAGAAAAGGTAAGAGCATAATGATCATGCTGAATTTTTTTCTGAGTACTTTCTACCAATCTGCCTACTGCAAAAGAAATACTGGTGACATCTCATCTGTAATACAGAGGTGACATGTAGTCTGAATGAGCAGAAATCTAGGGCTAGACTGGTTGGCTCAGAATAGAGCTGACCTTGATTTAAGAGATACAAAATTTTAATCATTTCTGAGATCACCTCAGAGGTTTGGAAAGGTAGAGATCTGAACACAGCAGATTTAATCCTCTTCTCTCTGGCCTCTTCACTGGTTGGCTGTAAGAGGTTGTATGGTGCCCCTTATACACATTGCTTCAGCAACTGTGATTCCAGGTGTTCAAGAAACACTTTCACTCTAGCTGTTCAATTGGCTCAAAACACTCACGTTTTATCCACCCTTTTAATTTTTAAGAACAAGAAAATTCAAGCTGTTGGGTATGTTCTCTCTTCAACATGTTTTTTACTAAGCCCTTATGATCTGTTGTAACAGTTTTCCAGGAGAAAAAAACCTTTTTGAAGTGTTAACTACTGACAAATTTGAATTTTTGTCATGTGTGACATAAGTAAAAAGATACTGTAGAAATACATTCTATGATGAAAACTTCAGTGAACATATTTCAGATTCTGATAATCATCTTGTCTCCTGAAAAGAGTGCTTGTATAGGTGATGAAACTGGAATATGAAATTAATGACGTAGAAGTGTTTTTCATATAGCTTGCAATTTATCTCTAAGTATTTTACTAAAGGTATCTTGAGACCGATATGAATAGCGTCAGAAGCAGACTAGTCATATACATTAGGAAACATTTAAAATTAAAATCCTTAATGCTAAATACATGCATAAACTCTGGGAGGGGTAATTTAGTCTGTGTTCTGGTGAAGAAAATCTCTAGTGTTATTGCCAAGGCATGAAATCTTGAAGATAAAACTATATCATTAAAATTCTTCCCTTATAAATATATCTTCATCTTATAAAGTCCTCTTTATCTTATAAATTCCTCTTATAGGAATTGTTACATCTTCCTCATGGATCAGTGTCGGATAAGGCCTGAGAAAGGATGCTGCTGTAGATGGACCTTGGTTCTAACTTGGTGTGCCAATTCCTTTTAGTAAGAATAGGTTGAAAATATCAAAACTTTATGAAAGTTTAACTGAAAATATGATTCTGCTGTTTGACTAACTCAAGCTTGCCTCAGTAGGGGGAATATTTTGTTTTAATGTGGCAGAGAAGATCATTGTATTCTCCACTGGACTGAAAAGCTTTGTAAGCCACAATCTGAATGTTCATGGTACATAAAGTGCATCAAACTGCTGCTTTCTCATTATTATTTGAGCATTTAGCATAGTTTTGTTTTTCTCTTATTTCTTTATTAATAATAGTAGTTAGATTCTCAACAGGTATAAATAGACCTTTTGCATAAGACTCAAAACAACAAAGTTAAGCTGATTTGCTTTATCTAAAGGATGTTGCTAAGTCTGAATAAAAATAAGTTTAAAAACTCTTGTAAGCACTGCAGTTACAATGCAGGAAAAAAACAGATATATTTTAATGATCACAGACTCTTTTCTTATTCATTTTGAGAAACCAATGTAAACTGTCATAACAGGCATCATACTGTTAGAAAAATATCAAGACGGTGGCAGTATTAATTATGTCCTTGAATATTTCTTGTAAGCTACTCAGTACTATGGGGAAAATGAGAGAAGTCTAAAGCTGCATCAAGAAAAAAGTTATTTTTCTGCCATTACACCTGCTGTCTGTTAATAAATTGATCATAACGTGGATTAGAAGTGGTAGTCTGTGAGAATATTTATCTGTATTCAGCTCATTTCATTACCTTCCATTCCACCCTCCACAATATAATTTTTATACATCAAAAACCTGTTTCTGTGTCACTATTTGCTTCTGTAAAAAATTAAGTGCAACACTTTGGGAAATAAACAATATTAAAATGTATGACACCTGTGGATTTTCTATGAAACCAATTATCTCATTTAATCCTCCTGCAAATTAACGCGTATAGGTCCATTAAAAATATAAGGAGATAAGCCTGTGCTTCATTCTCTATAAATAAGCATCAGAACATTCATTCCAGCAGTAGGTTCTCATTTTTCAAATCTTTTCACAGTGAAGGATTTATAATATTTAAAATGGAATACATGCATTAATGTGACCATTTCCAGCCTGTTCCTTGTGACTACATGAGTGTCCACAAGAAGACATTTTGTGCATTACAGGGCTGTCTTCAAATAAAACAGTGAGAGATGAGAAATCCGCTGTACTGAAATGTAATTTCAGAGCAAAATAACCAATGGAAAAGCATTATAAGCAATTCTTATTCTATTTACCCAGCAGTAGTAGTTTGACAGTCCTGGCTTCCCTCTCTGCATCTGCCTGGAGTTTCTTTTCCAGTTCTCTGGATCTCCTGGTCAACTCCTTGCTTTCAGAACTGGCTCCACTGCCCATCTTGAGACGTTAAAGGTCCTCTGTTCGTCCAGCTGATTTGCTTCTTGTCAGGCTAATTGCTTTAATTCAGAAGAAGGACAACAGCCTGTGCTTAAAGAAATCTAAATATCCCATTCAAACTCTGTGTTCAGCCTCCAAATAAAACAGTCCCTTTTCACCTCTCTCGTGATCTGGAGATGCTATAGTCAAGGCTTTATATAAAGACATAGAAACTGTTATGACGTCATGTAATTAAAATGATCCATTCAATAGCAAAACCAAGGTATGGGTAGATCTCTGTCCTTGTCTGGACAGGTTCCAGCTTCACATGCATCAAAGAGCTGTGCAGAATGTCTCGAAACAATAAAATTGGGAATAACTCTGCTTAAGAAAATAAAAACATCTTTGAAGAATTTGCATAAATTATTTTTTATCTTTCTTAGTGGTCATGGCTCTAAATATATATAATCTTCGTTTTGAAATGACAGAATTTGTATTTATATAGTTAAAACACATTTTGAGTTATTAACATGCAGAATGTTTGCTCCATTTTCATATTATGTCAAGTATATTTATCTTCTTGTAATAGTAATGGATACTTTACTGTCATTTGTAAATCTCACTAGTGTGCAAAACTATAATTAATTTTAATATTATACTTATTCACCTAAGAAAGTATTTCAATTATATAAAACATACAAAAATGAAATTATTTTATAATTCTACAATTATTGACTAATAGTAGTCAATGACATTCTGACTTTACAGTATAGAAGCTTACAGTGCTTAGCCTGGAAACAATGTTCAATTTTTAAGGGATATATAAGCATGCAGGTCAGTTTGGGTGACACTAGACACATTTTTAAGACAGGAGATAAATAAGGAAGAGGCCCAGAGGAAAAGCATTCAATTTATCCCATGCTACGGACAAGAAACTTTCCCACAGCAGAAGCAGGTGAACCTCAGATGTAACAGGAAGGCAACTGGTACTGGATGTGGAAGATGGGAGTGACAGGAACAAAGATCACCAGTGGTAGCAACAAGTTCTGTGCCATTAGAGGTGGAGAGAGCTGTCTTCTGATAAAAGACAGGAGCTATGATTGTCCCACTCAATAGCGACTGTCTTCTCAGACTTAAAATTAAGACCACATACAGTAATAAAGATCCAAAGCTTTGCTTTTTTAGCGTATGCTTCTCAGTCAGCAGAGCAGGACGCCCTGTTTTCAGCCTCTTTGCACTGCTTTGGCAGAAAGGAGTAATCAGTACTTGTTAACAGCTGAATTTTTGCATATACATTTACAATGCAAGAAAATGATGTTTTGTTAAGCCTATATTCCTACTTTGTTTATTCTTTAATATAGGTCATAAAAAATTTACACAACCACAGTAACAACTGGTTTGTTTAAAAAATGAAAATAAGCAGCTTCAGAAGTGTGGTATCAGTGCCAGGTGTCTCTTTATCAGAACCAAAGACAAGTACAGTGTTCCTATGGATATCAGTGGGTTTGAAAAGTAAGTCTGAGCAGCTCTGAACACTAACAGCACTTACAAATTTATTGATACAGACACAAATCATGAAGAGGAGCGTCATCTCCAGTTTAAGGGCTCAATTCACTACTGATTTTTTTTCCAGGCACATACTAGTATAACTCTATTTGGTTTGCATTTAATTTTTACATTATTGAACTGAAACAGTGTAACGGTAAGCTAGGTCATATTCAGCTCTACCAGAAGAAAATTAGAGTAAATAAATCAGTTTTTCCTAGATGGAGAGCAATAGAAAATCAGGTGTGAATCCCATAACAAGTTTCCTGGCATTCTCTGTTGCTATTAAGACTGCATACAGGATTTTGCTTTAAATGAGTAGGGGTCTGATACAAGCAGGCTGTAAACAGAATGTGTATAGAAATAGACAAAACCAATTACTTAACATGCAATATTTATGACATCTTATCCATTTGATTTGCTCACTTCTACCTTCAAACTCTTAACTAAAGAAAAAAGCATATAAGAAAAAAGCATTAGAAAAAATGCCTGGAAAAAGCATAGCAACCTGTTTCTATTTCTCTGGAGAGTAAACAGGATTCTGTTCTGTTTTGGATATCATCACCACTAACTATATCTTGATTGAGGAAATTCCTGCTGATGATTAAGCGGTAGTCACTGCCTTGCAGGATTCAGCTGAAGTGTAACAAAAATGAAAGGCAGGTCTGTCCCTGACTCTCTTGTTTTGCATCAGTCATGTGTATTTGATATGGAAGTCTTTGAAAGAGAGTAAGTCTGGAAAATGCTTCTTTGAAAAGCAATCGAGCTTTAGAGAGGATTAGTTTTATGTTGCTGGAGTTGTTTCCAGTGATGCACTCAAGGTGGCGCTGATAATGTAGAGTGTACGCTGAAGTCATTCTGTAGTTAGTAAACCATTTTGAGACTTCTGAAAGGCTGTTTCCAGAGGTCTGTTCAGAAGTCATGGATTTGGGATCCTGGATTCTAACTACAAATTTTTATTTTGAAGCTTATAAGTGCACTGATCTTGGGTATTTTTTTGGCAAATTATATAGATTTTTTTATATTAATAGAGTCTTCCAATTAACTTAGGTTTTCTGTTTCAGTTTCTTCTGGAAGTACTGTGCTCTTCCCTGTCAGAGGTATAGCTTAGGAAATTTACACCTTCTAAGTTTTTTTCTCTTATTTTCTTTCTAGACCTTTGCATTTACAAGCTGATCAGACTGGAGTCTATTAATCTTCTCCACATTTCACCATAAGTAATGTTTTCCTCTTTCCCTGATAAAATCTGGAGGAATGACATTGATGAAAATGGAGGAAGTTTTAATCAGAATAGAATTCTCTAAATTTAGGAACTTTCAATTCAATTCCTTCAGTAAGCTCCTAAATAAAGGAAGTGTGAAAAATCTTTAATACAATGACTGTTAAAATCAAAGGAAACCCTTCAGCTCTATCAGTTGGCTATTGAATTTTTTCCAATGCACAGGAAGAAACAAAACATCTTAGAATTACTCTGTTGGGCATTGGCAACATATTAGCGGGGAAAGTTTCCCTTGCACCCTGAACATTGACAAGCCCATCTAGACTTCTGTAACTACTGATGTGCGGAGATAACTACTGAATGGCAAATATCCTAAAGACATAACAAAGCAGGTACAGAGACCCCTTATATACTCCCAGTCAGCATTGGTATTAGCTTGGATCCATAGCAAGTTGCATTAACATGGCAGAAAGCCAGAACTTTTGAAACCTGTTAAGATTCAAGGTTTATGACCTCTGGCACTCACCGACAATCATGGGGCTGAAATGTTTGTGAATCCGAGGTAGTATCTCCACACAGGGCTGTGTTTCACTATGCGATGTTTACTGTTTGGATTGCCATCTGCCTCATACTGTGTAAACCTACCCATATTGTTTGACTGCTAGAAGTCATATACCAGATGGATGTTAATCCTTCTGTGAGCTATTAGTCTCTTAAATTTGCAAGTGTGTAAGATGGATCTGGAAGAAGCTGGTAGGGTTGACTTTAGAATTTGCCAGCTAGCCTAGCAGTGAAGTATAATAGGTGGAGAATCTTTGGGTAGTAGATGGGCAATGGAAGGCTTCTCAACCTATCTCCTCTTGTAACTCTGATGATCTTCCAAGATATTGTGACTCTGTCACAAAACTGAAACTGTTGAAGCTTGAGTGTGACTTGAAACCCAGAAAATAATGTCTACATAAGTATCTATTTCCTCTCAAGAATCATATCTGGACATATCAAGCCAAAAGGAAAATGTATGAATTTCAGCACCAACTGTACTATTGCACTGAGATATCTGACATAGATCAAGAAAATGTGACAATCATCAAACTGGTGTTATCAGCCATCTTCATAGTACTGTAAATGTAAATGTTTATAGAAATTACAGTAGGCGACTGAATTACTTCTGGTTTCATAATTTTATCTCCATCATAGAAGCAGATCTTCCAGTATCACTGGTGGGAGATTCTCCAGGTTCTCTGTTCTCAGGTTGACTGTAGTACCTTTCTTCCAGTGCACATATGTGACATTCTCAACCTTTTTGACTCCAGGGTAGTCAGAGCTTAGGCTTCCAACATTTCCTTATGAGGAATATGGACACTTCTTTGGCATGCTACCTTTAAGAATTTGGCCGCAAGATTCACTGGAGAGATGAGTGTTTAGATCTTCTTATGCTACCATCCTCTGTTGAGTTATCTCATATGTATAAGAGATAAGGTGACATAAACAGAAAATCCTCTCTTGACTGTCTGTCATCTCCGCAGGGGAATACATTGAAATTCATGGCTACAGATCAAGTTCATGAGTTGGTTTTCTGTGCTCTGTTCTGGACGAGCAGCAGGCCTATTTGTGAATGTGCACAATTACAAAATGGGGTTCATTGAGTATATTGATATGTTACGGATAGGTATACCTTTATACTTCTGATACCTGTGCTGGAGGAATCAAAACAGAATACACTGACATGAAAGCCAGGTGATACGCGAGATATCATTCACCAGCAAGGATGGCTCATCTTTTCCTAGTCCTTCTTTCTCCAGACACACAGCAAAATGGTCTTTTGTTGAAATTATTTTATATTAAAATAAAGAGGTTCCTTAAGAAAGAGGCATTGTAGAATTTATGTCAAAGTCCTTAAACCCTTAGAAACTCATAGACCAGTTTCTTAAAGTTATGGTAAAATGGGTTGAGATTTCTCTAATAAGTTAATAGAACAATTGAGGCTGAAGAGGATCTTCAGGGATCTCCAGAAGTCTCCAGTCCAACCCTCAGCTCAGAGCAGAGGTTAGTTCAAAGAGAAAGGTTCTCAAGGCTTTGCACTGTTAAATTATGAAGTACACAAAGACAAAAATTTCACAGCCTCTCCAGGTAGCCTGTTCCACCACTTAAACACTCAGTGTGGAGAATTTCTCTGGCTGGAGCACATGAATGTTGCCTCTTCTCTCAGTAGGGTTTGTCCCTGTCAGCTCCCATTTTTCTTATTGGAAGACTACAGTTAGATCCCCTCCTTAGCTAGGCTGAACAAACCCAGCACCATATTTCTCATATGATTCAGCCTTCAAATCTTCCTCATTGATACATTACAATCTGTTGGTTCTTTTTTATTATTAGTGGTCAAAAACCTAAAAACATTTCTGTGGATGTGCGCTCAAGAGAGCTCAGTGTAGGAATTCACTTGACATGATGGCTATATTCTTAAGGTGACCTAGTATGTGGCTGGCCTTGTGTGAAGGCATTTTGTTGCTCATACTCAACTTAGTGTCCAGCATTCTGCAAAGCCACTTTTCTCTCTGGTCAGCTCCCAGCCCATGCTGTTTCATGGAGTTACACTGTTGCTGGTGCAGGAATTTGCATTTGCCCTTGAGCTTCCTGAGGTTCAGGTTGGCCCATTCCTCTAGTTTACGAAGGTCACTGAGAAAGACTGCCCTGCCCTGTAGCTTACCAACCATTAATAAGCACTGTTCAAAGTTAATTGTAAGAAAATGAATCAAGAGCAGTATGCAAACAGACTTGATATTCTGTGTTTGGGCAATAGCAGTATTTGGTACTGGAAAAAGCTAACAAGTTGCTTGAGTCTTTCCAAGCATTGTTGAAAGCATATCCTCATAAAGGAGATGGTTTTAACTCAGAGCAACTCAACTATGTGACCTAGTAATTCCTTACTATTATTCCTCTTACGTACCCGTTGTGAAGCCTTTTCTGAATGCACTGCATGCTTCCTCCACAGTAATTTAAATATTACGTTATATGAAATGTAAGCTTCTTGTAGTTCTGGTGCTTGTAATCTTCTGTGTTTACTTCAAATTCCATTTACTGCTGAACCCTGCTCTTTATCCTCATGTTTTTTCAGAAATGAAGATAACTCCAACATAGCTGGTTCAGAAAGGTCACATAACTGAACTTAGTGTTCTAGATATTGTCCTGGATGTTTGTGTGGTGAACTCTCATCTGTATTTTCCATGTTATGGAAAAAAAGCCTTATTAAAGTAAGAAGAACTAATATACTGATAATTGGCAGGAAAAAAATGTGGTTAATGTGAGCTGAGACACTTCTATCGATACTTTACATTTTTTGTGGTTTTTTTAATAGCATCTCCACATTTTGACAGAAGAGTATATTGCAGTTTCAATAACTGTATTCTTGTGAGAAATCTGTATGATTGTGGGGTCTTTATCTCTGTGTCTTCCTTTACAAGTAATATTATTCTTAAACATCACGTTCCTGAAATTGAAAAAAAAAAAAAAAATTCAAGTTTTTTATGGGGAAGAAAATACTGTTTCTATGACAAATATTCAAAAGCAAAGAATACACTGATAGCTTACTTAAGTTTATTTTTTTCTTTTTTTTTTTTCCTCCAAAATAATAAAAATATATGAAATTTGGGTTCTTTTTATTTGCTCTTCTCCTTCCTAATGTTTCTGTTTCCTTTTTCAGAATTGGATATAAATAAGTGAGTGAAACCTAAGATTTTTAGGGTGTGTCTCCTCTCCTCCATTTGTCATCTCCTCTCAAGGAAACATTGCTAGATAGTAGAAATAAAAAGGAGCTCTTGTCCCTTAGCTCTATAGTAGCATCACTGTGATCTTACTGTAACATTTGCAAAGCCATGTAGTTATATAAGGGAAAAGGAATGGTGTAGTCATTAATTTCTACTGCTCACAGAGGTTAAAAGGAAGTAGAAGGAAAGAAACAATGCTACAAATGTCAAGAGGAAATATATTTTAAATAATAAAGAGTTGTTACGTTTTCAATCCTGTCAAACAGATTTTTTTCCCCAGAAAATACTGACCAATGCAATAATTCTTTTCCTTTTTTGTGAAAATCTCAGACTCACCATGAGATGGGTGAACTGTCGTAACTTGAGTATACACATTATCCTTGATTCTATAATTACAGCACATGCTGATGCAATGGAACACGTGGCATTCAGTTCTGGGTGGGCGCTTGCTGGCTGAGTATAGGTCCATATAAGACTCACATAATTCTGGCAAGTTTACCGGTACTGCAGCTGAATACAGGCTGTGTTCTCAATGTTCCTATGCCAATGTTGTGACAGTAGATGTGTGCCTGAGTTACTATGTTCAGATTAAGAACTGGCCACTCCAAAAGTTTGAAACTTATCAGTGAAAAAAGCAACATCTAGTGCAAAGCTATAAAAGAAGCCCAAACCCCTGAGTCTCTCCTGAACCAACACTGACTGCATGTTTATGGGATGTCTGTAATGTATATATGAACTGCACTGAGTACTGATGGTTTCCCCTGATTTCTCACATGCAGACAGCAAATATCTCAGGGTCTGACCTTTCTACAATGATTAACAAATCCTGTCTCTGCTGTTGTGGATTTAAATTTTCTCTTACTTTGCTGCTTATTAAAGAGCAGTTAGAATGTAATGCGTTGTAATGAATAAATGTTTTGAGGTCTTTGAAATGATTTACATCTGTTTCTCACTGAGGTGCCTGACATACTCTCCTGTTGACTCCTGCAAGAGGTGCATCTTGTGGGGTTTTTTTTGAGGGGGGAGGAAAGGAAAAGGGTATCTTAGCAAGACAATGGGCGATACATGCTCTCTCTGCTAAAAAGATTTAGCTTCTAGTACAAGGTGAACAGTCAATATGTAAAAAAAAAGCTTAAAACAATGGGGAAATATTTTGTCAACATCCTATTTCCAATTCCCAGTAGACCCATAAATTAATAGCTGCTGAGTCCCATAGAGGCTTGCAAAGCCAGAAATGAACATAGAGTAAAAGCAAACATAATTGTAATTTGACTTGTAGAACTCCTTGAATAACAAGTATTTTAACCATTCTTTTTGGTGTGAAACTAACATGCAGGGAAAAATATGTGAAGGACAAAAAGATATTTTTCCCAGCAGACCAACATTCTTTCCCTTTTATTTGGCAGACTTGTTCCAGCTAAGCCAGCCTAGGAATATGAGCAACTCTGAAGAGTAGCACAACTGTGCAGTGGCTGGATGAAATATAATTTCTGAATGCTGAAGAGGGTGTAAGTAGGTAGCTTCAGAGCTTGGAGTGATTTCCAAGTGGAGTGTGTCCATAAACTTTCTTTTCCATAAGAGTTGTTGATGTACTGTAACATTCTCTACAGGAAAGACTGCAGAAGAGATTGTTCTGCTGCTGAGATAATGTACCATGTCTAAAGAAAGCTTCTAAAGGAAGCTGGCTAACATCTGCTGCATGATATTTCTTCTTTCATTCACACTACTGCCCATAATAATAACTAAACACAGTCCTTATTTTGGTAGGTTTTTAAAGAGGATGGTGGGGGTAGTTTTTTAGTGGTATGTTTCACTGTAACTCTGTGTTATACCTGGTTAATTCAAATAATCACAGAATCATAAAATCATAGAATCATAGAATAGTTAGGCTTGGAAAGGACCTTACCATCATCAAATTCAACCCCTCCTGCCATGCACAGAGGCTCCTCACACTAAACCATGTCACCCAAGGCTCTGTCCAACCTGGCCTTGAACACTGCTAGGGAGGGAGCACTCACAACTTCCTTGGGCAACCTGTTGCAGTCCCTCACCACCCTCACAGTAAAGAACTTCCTCCTTATAGCCAATCTAAACTTCTCCTGTTTAAGTTTTATCCCATTACCCTTTGTCCTGTCACTACAGTCCCTAATGAATACTCTATCCCCAGCACCCCTCTTCAGATACTGGAAGGCTGCTATGAGGTCTCCAGTCCCCTGACCATCCTCATGGCCCTCCTCTGGACTTGTTCCAACAGTTCCATGTCCCTTTTATGTTGAGGACACAAGAACTGCCCATAATACTCCAGGTGAGGTCTCAGGAGAGCAGAGTAGAGGGGCAGGATCACCTCCTTTGACCTGCTGGTCACGCTCCTT
>JBCJKH010069882.1:0-22839 GCA_039877255.1 Loriculus beryllinus
GGTTACAGCCCATTAAAATGGGTGAAACTAATGGGATTTCTTGGAGGTACTTGATAGTGAAATTTGATCCATATTTTGTAACACAGTTTCCAAACCCTCAACTATAAGGCGAGTATAAGTAACATGATTATGTTGTATATAACTCCAAATAAAATGATTCAAAAAATGTAATCATTGAGAACACTCTAAACCCCTTGACAGAACACAAAGTATGTTAAAAAACACAGCAAAAATAATCAGCACAGAAAAGCTCACACATTGTTTGTATCAGTTTTATATGGATTTAAGTCGCCACATTGTATCCACATTCCCCATTTATAAACTGCTCTGTAGTTTTGACTGCTCTATTTTTAAGATGTTTCAGTGGAAATACTGTATGCTCACTCGAAATGCTTACAAATCTGATGAGTCGGTACTTTTTGCCAAAAAGTAGTTTTCTCTCTGAGAGCATTAATAAGTACAGCATAGTTTAGGTTCTAGTTGCAACAAATCTCTAGCAGTGCAAGAAAAAGACCCAACACCATCTTTAGCAACAGTAGAAAACTCCTTTTAAGAAATTCGCCATGAAGCAAGGAAATGTACTGCGAACCTATTGGTTTATGTTATTTGTGAGGACTGAGTGAAAGGTGGCAGAGTGAAACATGAACCAGAAAGTTACTAAGGTAGAGAACAGTTTACAAACATTATTTCAAAATAAGAAACCTCTCCAAAATAGGACAGAATCACAGACCTCACACTACACCATCAGCGCTACATGATCAACTGAAATAGTTAAGGTGTATCTTTACTGCTATTTCTGTGACTAAATATTTACTCTAAAATGCACCTAATCCTGAAGAGACCAGTTGTGACATCTGCCCTGCGGTTGGTACTGTGCGTAGAGCAGCACAAAGAGCAAATCTGCATTGTACATAGAAGTGTGGGCAACAAGAAACTCGCTGCTTGTCACAACATTTGCACATTCCACCCGTAAAAGGCTGCACTAACAACAACAGTAATTTATTTAATGGTGCTCGAAAAAGTCTTTTTAAGTAATAAAACAATCCTAACTGAGAAATAATGAAGCCGCATAGTGGATTTTTTCCAAGTAACTGTAACCCCAGAACATTTTACTTTATTGCTCTAAAAAAACTTACCAGGTGGGTAGGAAAACCACTAAGACTACCATATCATCCTTCTTACTTTGCTCTTTACAGATACAGCATAAAATATATAAACACATCTCAAACACTTCCATGAAAATGTCTATGTTAAATACTAACACTGGTGTGAATTTTGTAATGCTGTAGTGTGAATGAAAAATTAGAGTGCACTTATGCAATTTTTTCTTGTTAACTTTAATTAACAGTATCTGAACTTTTGCCGCTATCTTCCAAATTAACCTGCACCTGCAGTTTCCTGTGGCTATAGACTTCGCCACCAAAAGTCATATGGTACTACGGTAATATTTCATAAACACCTTTTATTAACCTGTCTTCCATCCACAGTATCATTAAAGTCAGTAAATGTTACAACAACATTCTTATGTTACCTAAAAATTGTTATTAATTAGCATTTGATCGACTCCATGTGTCCTATGAGCCTAACAGCATCGCTAACTGTTCCTAGCACAGAGCTAAAGCTCATCTGAAGCAGATTCATACCCATTTAAAACCAAAAGGATATGTCCACAGAACAAAGAGCAACCAGTGAACTGTTCACACTGATCGGCATCGTTCAGTTTTCAATAAAGGATTTGCAGAAGTGACAGATACTTGTGAAAATAAACTGCCGACAGATTTCCTAAGTTATGTGAGTAATTAAGTATGTAAAGCTACAGATGTTGAACAATAGTGCCTTCCACCAAGATGTATGCCATAATATCAAAATAATAACCTGGCATCTGGTTTCTTTATTTAAGTACCTTTCTTAGGGTTTGGATCTTAATTTTTTACATTTGACAGCAATGTTATTTGAGCCAGTCAGTGGCATCTGGTTCCTGGAGGGGGTGGAAAAAACAGAGAGGCATAAAAAGAGGAAAAAAAAAAAAAAAGCTCTGTGCACTTTAATTAATTGTGGAGAGATTACATGGTCTTCCAACCGTGTAGTTTGTCATCAGAGCACATTACAGATTTATATTAGATGTTTCTCCACAGTGTCAAGAATAATTAAAACGGGATAGGAAATGATGCCAGCTAGCAATGCTTTACATCAGTGGTGAAAGTTTTATATTTATTACAGCCAAACAATTTGAAAAGAAGATGTCAATTTTGTAGTTATACTGTGCAAGGAATAAATATTAGGTGGGTAAAGCAGCCAATACATTCAGCTGCTTGAATAATGAGAGGTTCATGTTTAATCTATCAGACCTACCAGAATTGGTGTGACATGTCAGAGTTATTAATGAAGCAGCATCCCCTTTTCTCATAAAAACATCCTCTCAATACAATAACTAACATATGTTTTTCTTTTCTTCATAAAAGGATCTCTGCCCAACTCTGCCTTCTGATTCATGTAAGAACAGACAAGCCAACTCTACACAATTCTTTTTGCTCAATTAATTTGCAATACCTTTGGTTTTGGGGTGTGCTAATAGTACAATGTTTTCTGTGTACTCAAGCTCTCATTTCACTAATCATAAAGGGCCACAGT
This sequence comes from Loriculus beryllinus, assembly GCA_039877255.1. Taxonomy (NCBI): domain Eukaryota; kingdom Metazoa; phylum Chordata; class Aves; order Psittaciformes; family Psittacidae; genus Loriculus; species Loriculus beryllinus. The sequence goes on from JBCJKH010069882.1 coordinate 2,632, forward strand.
TCTCTCCCCTGTGCACAGATTTCTTTGTACATGTGAGTAAGAGCAGCATATGGACCTAAAACCAGCTTGCAGCCTAAGGAACAATTTCTACCCAAATACTCCAGGTTTCATTCCCATCCTTAAACAGGCTCATTCACACATTGCATCTCTCAAATCCCTTCAGTGCTTTTGTATTTATTCCATACACTTTTATTAGTTTCTGCTGCTTTAAATATTCTGTAGTAAGAAACCAGTGCAAACAAGTCACTGCCTTTTGCTATGAAAACCTTTCAACCTCTTGAGCTCAAATGGAGATTTTCTTTCACGTGTCAATGTTAAAACGAATTATTAAAAGCAGGTGTAAATTGTCTCCTCTTCCTATTCTGTCATGTTTTCAGAATCACAAGAAGAAAATACTTTCAGACAAATGATTACACTTAGTGGTGATCAAATCACTTGTCCCTCACTGTTTTTACTGAGCCCAAAACAGGATATAAGCACTCACAAAGTGGCTAGTTTTCACATTCAGTTCACGTCTTTCAGTGAATTATATTTTATAAAAGTAAAAATGCAATAATTTATATCCTATATCTGCAGTACCATTTAAATATGTTCAAAGCTCATGAAGTGCTGGCCTGTATGAAGGTGAAGTATCCCTACACAAGGTAGGCAGTGAGAAGGAGCTGTAGGAGCAGGAAGATCACGCGTAGCACCCCACCACTACATTGCATTGAATGAAATGTGAAAGTGAACCCTAATAGCTTAAATATTGTTCTGTCTGTGAAACACACACTGTCTTTTCCCTAATTTCATCAGCAGATGAAGGTCATTCAGCTCAAAACAGATTCAATTTAGCTTTTAGAAGACATTAAGCTGTTGAATAAATCTATAGAAAATATTTAAAATAAAATTCTATCAACTCTAAAAACTGCCTATTTAAAATACCCTTTTCAAACATACTGCCTTACAAATGATGAAGAAAAAAGTTATGCCATTAAGGATTTAACAACAAAACAAGTATTATTCACAGTGTATCAGAAATTCTTCCCTGTGATTGCATCTAATAACTGTATTTATGAAAAGAATTTTACCTGAAACATGGAGTATTCAGAATCAGGCTCCTGAAAAGAGATTAAATAGGAACTGAGGAACTGAAATGTCAAACAATAAAAACAATAACAAAAAATGGAATTATGCTCTGTGACCACCTCACTTTGAACAAAGATTTTCTCTCTCAACTTACACACGTTATTGAGCTAATCAGCGTTTCACACAATAAAAGCAGATTTGCAGTAAGCACATTTTTCAGATCTCCTTTGCTTTTTTGCTTCTGCTGGATCATGTTGGCCAAATCTTGCAGAACATTACAGAATTATTAAACTGAAAATGGTACATTAAAAAAAAAAACAAAACAACAACAAACAAACAACAAACAAAAAACCAAAAACCTTGGAAGATGGAAGCAAATTCTCTCAAACGTTAACCACACTATTACGCCATGGGCTTTAGAATGCCTACATAACATCCATTTCTGTGCATTTTTGTTAACTGCTGATGGTTATCACACTGATATCACTGAAGTATATAAAAGAAAATTTCTGCAGAAATTGATTTTTTTTTTTACTTCTATGATAGAAATGATGTGTTTACTGTATTCTGGACAGTAATCCTGTTAAGGGGAATAAATAGCAAACTAATAGTTTATTGCACAATCCAATAAACAAAAGACAAAGTTTACTACAAGCCAAAAAGCAGGAATTTACATCTGTTCAAAAAATTTGAGGTTAAAGTTAGTGAATAATAACAGGAATTGTAGATTTATCATAATTTATTGTCTAATTTTCATGTTTATACAATAAACTATCCTTCACAGCTTCTGCTGCTCAGTTCCAGGCACTAGGGAGGGATTTTTCCTCTCTAACATATTACTTAGCTTGAGGGGAAAGACAAAGAAGGTGGGAGATGGATGCTACTTTAAATCATTATTAGTCTTTCATAGAGTCAGCTCATTTTTGCTCCTAGAGATAGTGGAAAAATTCTTACACATCTGGCCTTCTGTAAATCTGTAAATCTTCTGTAAATCTGTAAATCTTAGTGTAACACAGACTAGAAAGGGACTTCAGGAAGTCTCTAGTCCAAAGCCCAGCTTGAAGCAAGGTCAGCTATGAGGTCAGTTAGAGCTTTGCCCAGTTGGGTACTGAAAATTTCCAAGGATGGCGACCACACAATGCCCCTGCACAACCTGCTCCACTGCCTTACAGATTAATGTTTTATTTTGTATCAAGCCAAAGCCTCCTTTGTTTCAGTTTATATTTGATGTCTCTCACTCTATGCACCACTGTGAGGGCCTTAGCTCCATCTTCTTGATGATCTCCTTGTATGCATTAGAAAGTTTCTACTAGATCACACCAATGTCTTCTCCAATCTGAAGCACTGCTCAGCTTGCTGTTAGCTTCCTTTGCAGCCAGGGCACACTGCTGGCTCACATTTCAACAGGAAAATGGCGAGGTCAAGCTTGCCCTTTTCCTCTGTAGTATGAGATATGGTCTACTTCTTTCAATTTTAGCCCTTTTACTGGGTGAATTCCATGACTGCAGGGACCTGGAAGACTGGTGATGCCCTTGCATCTTCCTTCTGTAGTGTACTGGAATTTCATTGGCCTTTTGAGGATTCTATTTGGAATCTCAAACTTGTTCACCAGTGTTAGAATGCATTACACAGCTTATAAATTTAGTATTTTACAGAACTAAACATTAATTGAGCGATTAATCTCAACTCTCTGTGACGTACCTGGATTTGGTTAAGGCACTGAAACTGCCTCCATATTTTAGATGCATGATTAAATGAACTTCAGGTTCTTGTAACATGTTGTTTTATTTATAGTATTGCTCTTCTAAAAAATAAACTGCTCTAGCTTTCTAAGTAATAAAGGATATGGGGATATTTCAGCTTGAATTTTACTCACTCTATCATGTCTGAGTGTTACTGCACATACAGTGTACAAGAAAATGTAAAGGAAAACAACAGTAGGTGAGCTTCCATGATGTATGTGTAACAGTAACTAATGAGGACAAGGTTAGGAATATTACAATGTCTTGACGTTTCAGATGTGTATCACACTTAGGCACTGTTCATTAGTACTAAAAATAAGTTTACTTATCTAGCAAAGTTCATATTGCTAAAAAATACAGAAATTACTTCCCTCGTCACTTTGAAAAAAAAGTAAGAGTTGACCAGTAATACTTACTAAAAAACATTGCTGTCATAATGGTAAGTGATTGTCCCTATATCTTAATATATTGTTGCAGTTTTTGACCAGAAGTAACATAAACCCCCAAGCAAGTGATAGAACCTCCCCATTAAACAAAAGTCTGGAGCAACAAAAAATAACATTAAAATATATTTTAACATGGGTGGATCCAGCAGTTTCTATTCATGCAAGTAATCCACTGGAACTATGTTCCAAATAAAGATTTCTTTGAGAGGATTAACAAATAGTGGTGCCCTGTAAGCTTGTGTCTCAAAACAAAAGGTCAAATTTATTCTTCATTTACACATATAAAGCTCCTTTGAAATTAATAAGATTGTAAAAGCAATAAATGAAGGATTTAACACAGATCTCTAAATCCACCAAGGGCATTTTAAAATTAATGTATAAAGCCAGTTTATTTGAAGACCAAAAACATTTAGAAAATTAAGTCTTCTGATGCTTGTAGCCTAGAAGAGGGAATGAAACAAGATTACACGCCTTATATTCAAATAAAGCTTCATTCTACAATTAGTTTCAGGTCAGTATGATTTCATACATGGAGAATATTAAAATCAGTATATTCTAAAAATACTCTTCAAATAATTATCAGCAGAAACACAGAAAAAAACATTACCCAGGAACAACGACTTCACTATATGTATCACTAATTTTTATGCAAAAACTTAATAACTATAATCTCTTGAACCAATTACTGATTTCACTTACAGATTTTTTTTCAAATCAAGTTCCATGTACATAAACACATCCGTGGTAACTTTATCATGACCTTATAAAAACCAGTATGCACATAATAGTAGCTGAAAGTTCACCACGGGAGAAGAAAGGACCAATGAACAAAAGCAAATCCTCACTGCAGACCATTAATCAAGTTGAAGGCAGGACATCCACTGTATGTCTATTAATTACACTAGGCATTTTATTTTTTTTTTTTTTAATTTTTAAACTACAGCAGGCCTCAGACATTGGTGCTGGTTATTGCCTTGAATCTGACATATGGAATACAAAGAAGAGTAATCAGATTAGGTAACTAATCAGGATGATCAACAGCGACAGCCCTGGATTGTGTTTCCTCTAGGTCATGCTATTACTATAAACATAGAAGACAACGCCTGTCTGCTTACAACAGAAAATAATTAAACAGAACATCAGGGCTTTCTGTGTTTGTATGCCCAAAAGCTAGTCACAGAAAATACAGCTTTTATCCATCCTAAGATTGTCAGCATAAAAGTAAATGCCATCAATAAAATCTATATTCCCAATTCTTACACAAAGAAATGCACAGAACATTTTATAGAAAAAACTATTCAAGTCTTCCATAAAATCTAACTCAGTAGTAGCTACTTATTCTTCTATCCGTGTTCAGCACATTTTATTCATTAAGAACTCTTCAGGAAAACAACTGATTTTAAAATGTTTTGATTCCATTGTTCTGTTCTTTAAGAATTCAAGTTTATAATGATATAGCATTTGATACTACTACGTGAGAATATTCCTGATTCATGCCCAGTTGAGGAAAAGGTCAACACCATAACTTAAAAACCTCCTAGGGCTTACCGCATCTGGTGACAGAGTTTAAAGAGAGTTCTACACTGATTAAGAAAGCTTTTAAATATATAGGTACGTAACCAGTGACTGTATCATTATTAAACTTATTTTTGAGACGATCAAATCATCTTTTACAATGTTCTTAAAGGAGAATTTATATAAAATCATTACACGTGTGACAAAAAATATTCTGAATAATAAATTATAAGTACATGAGTAGTAAATTAAGAGACATATCAAGATGTACAAGCCAAGAAAATTTATTACATTTATAAGTGTGACTGGCAAAAATGCCTGTTTCTAAGGGTGCTGTAGGAAGCTGATTTAAGCTGCCCATAGTTTTCACACGGCACTGAGGATGCAATGGAACAGAAGCAGTCCTACCATTTAGCAAATCAGCTGACAGCTGGGAAAAAAGGACAGGCTTTCAAACAAGCAAGGTCTGATTATGTAGTTACTCTTTTCCTTTACTTACTAATTGTTACATTGCCTGGCATGGAAGGGAGAAGGTTAGTTGCCTGAACATGAAAAATTTCCTATCTTTGTCACAGCTTAACCATTCCTGAGCATCTCTTTGAAGGACACCATCTCCTGTAGCTTGGGTTCTATCATATCCTAATGCATGCTTTTCAAAACTGTGACCATGGCTACTGTTCTTACAGGATCCTTCTTTTCGTGGTTGCAGAGGTTGGGAGGCACACACTTAGCAGAATATAGGACAAGAGGATGGGAACAGATGGCACAGTGATTACAGCAGTTGAGTATTCCCATGTGCTGCACAGCAGCTCACTAAATCCAAACTTGCCATGAGTGTTGTATTTGTCTGTTTGCTTTCCTGGTGGCTACCATGACATATCTTGGGCCTGATTTGCAGAAGTGCTCCAATAAAGGGTTTGACCATAAAGTGTTTTAGAATTGCTAGTGGTTTTTAAACATAAAACCCCGCATGTATTGGGTTAAGCACCAAAAATGATTCATACTTTTAGGTATTTCTCCAGCTTATACCAAAACACTAGTAATATAATTCACACAGGTGGAAGACAGCACTATTTTCTGGCAGGTAGCTAAAGACAGAAATAAAGTTTGATCAAAAATTTAGGAACTACCTATTTCATTAAAATGCCACCTTCAGAAGTATCACAGACTTCAGCAATCAACAGTCAATCTGCCTGAGAATGATCTTGGATTCTTAATTAACTTTAAAAAAAGTAATCTTAGCTCACTGTTCTAGAATTTGCAACTATAGCAACTTAGTTGATATGTTACCATTAGAATAAATACAGAATAATGTAAAATAGTATTAGGCTATGCAAGCCTGGAGAATTAAATAATGTCTGTTGCTTATTTGAGTTCTAATTACCTTAGTGTTCAGCCTTCCAGTTTTCAAAATGTTTTGTAAGGTTTCAACTATACATGAAACATTCTAGGGTCACATTGCTATTTCCTTTACTCTGTGCCTGAAGCCCATCTGGGCAAATGTGATAGACTGGGACCTGAAAGCAGCAAGTGTAGAAAGCAATAAGCTGAGAGCGTAACAACATAAGTAGGGAAAAGACTTACAAGCCTTTACAAATAAGAAATAGAATAATAAAATACAGGCTTCCATGGACTGATAACCAGTAAATATTAAGATTTTGTGTTGATTACAATACAAAGTGTGAAATATATCATGAGCACAGTTGGATGAAGAAGAGAAATGCCATTCCATGCTAAATCTGTCATGAATGTTAAAGCTATATTTTAAATAGATAATTATAAAATGTTTTACTTGAAGATATTTCAAAGGTAAGATATTGAATGTTGAGTTGGTCTGAGTTTGGTTCAAGCTGCACTCTTGGAAGTTATTTAACTGATATTCAAGTTTCTCCAACCTGCTGTACCAAAATAAACAGGTGGCATAAAAAATACTACATTTTCTTTTAGAAGCTGTGCTCTTTGATCTAACAGGAATGATGGAAAAAAGTTGTGTAGGCATTACATTGTACAACATGAAGTACAGTATACTTCATGATCCTTCTGAAGAAACATGCTGAATTGCCACTTGATAATCACCTCTCTGTTTATCTTTTAAAAAGCTCTAACCTGTTTCTCCACTTATACGAAAGACTTTATATAGAATAAAATCCACTTGCTGTGCATACAACTTCCAGTTGTGCTTTACTCGAACTTATCTATGAAATATCCTGTTACAGGAAGACTGAAATATGCACTTTTAAAATGTGAAAGAGGAAAACTGATATTTTCCAAGATAAAGTCAATATATTTTTAAATATTTTGGAAGTCACTAAATTTCTGTGACTAAATTAATGCCTGCTTGAAAGGAGCTCTTAATAAGGATCCCTCAAGAACATTATACGGTGCAACAGCAAAACTAACCGTATTTCAAGTTTGCCTCTAGAGAAAGCAAAGACATTTCTCCTCCATCTACACTTACAGGTAAGTTTGAAATATGCTGCTGCTGAAGAATACCTTTTTCACATAAAAGCTTCACAGGAATATAGTTCTGAAATGAACACACTGAAGTTATAAAGTCCAGTCCTTTGCACGCAACCACAACATGGGAGTCATGCAGAACACTGACGAAGCTTGACCTTAAAATTCAAAAATTTCATATAGGGCCTCTTCTAAGAGCTTGTGATTTGGTGTCGTATAGACACCATTCATATCCCCATTCCCCACTGTTTCTCAAAACATAATTATCTTAAATGTTTTTACTTTTTCATACTTGTAGAAAATAAAAGCTTACAGGCTGGTGTAATCATTTCGAAGACTAAATTAAGTGATGAACTGCTCATCCTTACTTTATGCAGTATTTGGAAAAACTCCCATACTGCTGGTATGTAACGTCCTGCTTCTCTAAGGAGAATGTATGGTTTAATCTAAGAAAACAACTAAAATTCTACACTTAAATGTTTGCAGCATGTGTGATCAATGTTTGGAAGAAAGAAACAAAACCAAATGAGATCTACAGCCTCTCATTACTGTTTTATTTTCCCCCTAAATATTTTTTCCAGCCTTACATACCCTCTTCTTTACCTCACTTCTGTCCATTGCAGATATCTTCAACAAGTTCCTCTGTGCTACCGGAAACATCCTAGCAAAAGTTTGGGGCTGCCAAGTGCAACAATACAATTTTATACTTGGGCTTCAGCATACAGGAGAAATGCAGTTGTCTTTATATTTCCATGTTGAGATCTTAAGAGTGGAAAACATCTTACTAACAAAAATTATAAATTAATAGCAACAGAATCATTATTACCTTTATGACTCTTATTTACTGTTATTTTCTATACTGTCACAAGAGTTTCTATCATGAATCAAGTACCGTACTTCTATATGCAAAGATCACACATATCAAGACCCAATAATGTCAATACACATAAATGATACAGGACTTTCACAGAACTAATACTCAATCACATCTAGTGCTCAGGGCCAGTTTTCTTAGAATGTCTTCTCTGCCAAAATTTTTTCTGCTGGTTGCTCCTTGTTGGTGCCTTACAGTATATAATGTCATGCTTAAAAAAAAAAAAATAAATAAAATCAACAAAATAATGTTTTAAATATCTATTGTAAACCAGTTTAAACAATTACTGTGCTTTATATTTAAACAATTGTGTGACTATGCAGCTTAAGAGTTTTCCTTTGTGATGAAAAGAAATCAAAATATGTAGCTCTAGGATGCTACATGTTACATGCATACAAATATTAATCACAAACAACATTCTCAAATCCTTCCTTCTTGCAGAAAGGTGAGAAAATATGCAGGTATTGAACAACACATGCCCAACATTTCCAGAGACTGCAGCTGGAGGAAAAGCAAAGAGAGAGAAATGGAAACGCCTTTTGGCCCTTGGTAATGCTCCTGCATAAACTGAGCTAAAATGAGTGTCTCTTAATCTTATGAGGTTTAGTCCATACAGCAACTGTGATATCTAAACATCTATGTAGTATCAACAGTAACATCCTCAAGCATACCTGATTTGTCTTGGCTTTTCTTACTTTAACTCTGCAAAACCTTGAGTGAGTTAAAATTCTTCTTGCGGGGAGTCCTGGGACTCCGCTACTGCCACCGTTTCATTCCCAGCAGCACAAGATGCCTGTTACACTACTCCCCGCCTCTTAGTGGCTGGGGCGGTAGGTACCACCAGGGAGCGTATAAAGAGGACCCAGCATCCTTGCGCTGGCCGCCGCCGGCTACAGGGCAGTCGTAGGGGGCTCGGTGAGAAGGCGCTGCTGGGCCTTTCTCCTCTTCCCCCTCCTCCTCCTCGCCAGGCATGGCGCGGCCCGGCCCTGTCCTGTCCGCTAACTGCGGGTCACACCAGGCCTCTCGGCGGCTGCAACAGGTAGAGAAGGAGCGCCGGGATGCTCGCCCTCTTGGGACGCTGAGAAGAGGGGCCGCGGGCCACTGCCGACCCACACCGTCGCCTCCATTCCCTACGGCCTCCCAGCCCGGCCCCCACTACCTGCTCGCCTGGCGGCCCCTCCAGCAGCTGCGAGCAGAGATCCGAACACTGCCGGAACTTCCTCCGCCTGAAGTAGCTCCAGGCCTGGAACAGCGGCTCCAGCTCCAGCCCCATCCCGCCGGCGGGTCAGCCACAGCGGCTCTGGTGGGTTCCCGGCAGGCTGCCTGCCGAGCGGGCCCCGGGGCGGAGCGCGGCCGGCCAAGCGGCTGCCGTGGAAACGACGGGCCCGGGCAGGCCGAGGCGGGGCCTGCCGGCGCGACGCGAGGGCTGGCGGGGAGAGGGCGGGAGGTCCCAGGCGGGTATGTATGTGCACCTTGGGCAAGGCACGACAAGACCGACCCAGCCCCGGCCTGCGGGAGACTCTCCAGGCTGACCAAAAGCAGAGTGTGCTCCCTAATAATGAGAACGGAAGATGTCAGATAACCCCGCTGTTTTTAACAGTGCCCTGTTATGTCCATCGCTAGCATCAAGAGCCATTTCGAATTGGAATATATGCCTAAACAACTAGATGATTTTAAGGTCCTTTCCAACCCTAACTATTCTATGATTCTATTCTATGATTCTTTAATTCTTACTTGGGTAAAATGCCCTTTAGAGTACCAGGTGTCCTGGTTGAGAAAAGTACAGGTTTCTATGAACAGCACTGTTTTGAGTCTTGCAGACTTCATTAGTTCCTTTAGTTCATTAGTTCTTGCAGAGCAGCAGTTAAGACTGAGACACTTGATGAAAGAAGCTGTAATACATCTATTCTTACTTTCTCTGTATTGTAAGATGCTGATTGTAACCATGAGCTCAAGTAAAAGTGGGGGGTGGAATATCTAGGGATGCTTAGACAAAGTAAGTTTTGTCTAAGTAAAATAAAAATTACTTACAAATAAGTAAGTTTTGATGTGAAAATTTCTGATGGATGAACACGAATATGACAGCTAAAATAATGTCATTGGCCTTTTAACTCTGGTTATACTGCTTCTGTCTTACCTAAATATTATCTTTTCTCCAAGATCCATGACATGATGTGCAGGTGAGCAAGATCAATGTAAGGTGGAAAGATGGAGAAACAAAAATGCCAATCCCAAGACTACAGCTTATTCTAATATGGGAATAAGTGGCCTGAACTGAAGTAGCAGCTATAGGCAGCTTGGTTCTGGTCTCATGGAGAGTGCACAGGTATACTGGGTTTGCATGGCAAAGGGAGGAGAGGGCAGGCATGGGAGCAGCTTCTGTGAAAAGCTGCTAGAAGCTTTCCTATGCCAATGCCAACTGGCTCCAAGTCAGACTCACTGCTGCCTAAGGCTGAGCCCATCAGTGATGATGGTAGCACCTCTGGGATAACATGTTTGAGAAGGTGGAAAAAACCTGTGCAAGACCAGCAGCAGCCAGAGAGGGGTGTGAGAATATCTGAGAGAAACAGCTCTGAAGGCACCAAGGTCAGTGTAGAAGAAGGGGCAGGAGGTACTCCAGGCACTGGAGCAGAGATTCCCCTGCAGCCCATGGTGGAGCCCATGGTGAGGCAGGATGTCCCCTGCAACTCATGGCGGTCCATGGTGGACCCATTCAGAGAGGAGTCCACACTACAGCCAGTTTGCTAGCAGAAGCTGTGACCCCATGGGAGGACCCACACTGGAGCAGTCTGTGCCTGAAGGACTGTATCCCATGGAAGGGAGCTCATGCTGGAGGAGCTCAGTGCAGCCCAGGGGAAGAACCCATGCTGGAGAAATTTACGGAGAGGGACCCCACACTGGAACAGGGGAAGAGTGTGTGGGGTCCTTCCCTTTAGGAGGAAGAAATGGCATAGACAATGTGATGAACTGATTCCCATTCCCCATTCCCCTGTGCTGTTGTGGGGTTGAAGGTAAAGAATTCAGGAGTAAAGTTAAGCCTGGGAAGAAAGGAGATATAGGGGAAAGGTGTTTTAAGATTTAGTTTTTATTTTTCATTATCCTGCTCTGATTTGATTGGTAATAAACTGATTTCCCCAAGCCGAGTCTTTTTTGCCTGTGATGGTAATTGCAGAGTGATCTCCCTGTCCTTACCCATATCCACGAGCTTTAAATTTTATTTTCTCTTCCCTGTCTGGTGAGGAGGGGAGTGATAGAGTGGCTTTGGTGGGCACCTGGCATCCAGTCATGGTCAGCTCACTACACAGGGAAACAGTGATCCAAGGGAAGTCTTTTCTGGGACCCATGCCACCCCCAGTTAAGAAGGGTGGAAAGAATAGTACAATAGTTTCTGTCCCTTATCTGCTTTTAAGTCACTGAGGAGTCTGTACGTGCTGTATTCCCACAAAGCACACAGAAGAGGCTCACTGTATGCCTCAGGTTGGTCAGAAGACTGAACAGTATCTCTTGTTCCTCTGTCAGACCATCTGTTGTGATACTGCTATGCAGTTGTACTGCTGTGGCTGAGTAACTTTTGAGCTGTATGGTATTACACCATTTTGTTTATAAATTCTTTTAAATGGCAAATCCTTCAGCATGTGTTTTATGGTCAGGCTTAGCACAATGAGTGGGATGTGCTATTCAGAGTAATTGTGAACAGTGGTCAGAAAACACAGAGTTATTAAAAATACTAGCTTGAAGCTCCTCCACTTTTGTGTACATTTATGAGATAATCTGTTTTTTAGATGCTGGTCGTTACCATGTTAGGTAATTCAGCACATTTGGGCTCTCTTTGTGCACTATTCAGGGGATGTAGATGTGAGAATATCTATGTTCATTCTCCGTGAGTCTTGGGAGAACGTCAGCTCTCTAAACTGTGGCACTGTTTTATTCTTGGAAACAACTGTCTAAAACAGTATGTCCTGATCCTGGAGGAACATTACACAGAAGATTCAATCCAATATTGACAGATTTCTATATGAGCAGAGCTTTCAGATGTAAGATTACACAATTCTACCTGTCCTGCCTTTCAAGTAAAGCCAGTCCCCTGGTGAGATACTATTTGCATCCATGGAGTCCAGCAGCAGGCTGCCGCTACTAGGTGAGGCCAAATCCCTAAGCGTGCTGCTGGTGTGCTTTCTTGGCATGCTTACCTCCTGGCCTGTTTCTGGTATTGGCACCGAGATCATCCTACACATATCATCTTTGAAGCCTTTTCCACTGAAAATACTAGCTTGCGCTTCCTGTGTGGGGAGCATTCTGAGCTTTTTTTTAAAATGGGAACTCTCTGTATCTTATCAAAATCCCCGAATTTGAACCTTTAACTGGTCTATCACTTCCTCCAAATAATAATAATCTGTGTGGGTAGCCACACCACTTTTCTAATTTATTGAAATCATGGAATAAGATATGCAAAGTCCCTCTGTTTTTCTTCCTGTGCTTTGTAGAGTTCTGTATGGCAGTACCCCTCCAGTGCAACTACATCAAAACTAAGAAGTCAGGAATTAGAGTCATGGCCTATGACCAGATTACCTTCAGGGAAAGAAAAAGATGTAATCTGATACAGATGAAGTCAGGTGACATCGAACTGGGAGAACCTGTTCAACTGAGCAACTCAACCTAACCATCTATGATATTTATTTCCAGACAAATCTGGATCTAAATACTTATTTCTGGCACATATAAAGGCACTCTTGCACACTCATATGCTTCTCAAACACTGCATAGAAGCAAGACTGCTACCCCAATGCTATGCCTGTTCATTGCATTAGAAGCAACCTGGCCTTAGCTGGTATATTTAGAGAGACAATTTTCATCTTCTGTGAAAGGAGAGGAAATTCAGTGGTGCTGCTTTATTTACATCTGGAGTATTGTGATGGTATCACTGTCTCATGGGTAATTTGAACCTTGCACTCATTTACTTGAACCAAGAATAGACAATTCAAGAAGGCTCTTCTGTCTGTGGTTTATTGTTCATTTGAAAACTAGATGTCCCTGAGACAGGCTACAATAAATAGTTCTTATAATTATTTCTAAATTAAAGTATCAGGAAGCTCTACTGAATATCAGGAATCCCTTATTATTTATCTTTATTAATAAAACACATGGGTTTGTATAATTGATTTTTATAAAATGTAGGTTTTGTTGACATCTGTATCTGTGTACTGGATTTTACTCGTGTTTCAATTAATTGTTCAACTACTTGTCAAGAATAAATGTTGCTTAGAGATTTAAATCTGCTTTGTGTTTTCACCTTTTATGTTGATACGTTTTTTTTTCTTTCTACTGACAAGGGTACTTTAAACTGATACTGAATATGGGTCTGAAAGGATAGATGCACTCCTACAGAATAAACAATTGGTATGCCTAAAATGATTTGCATTTTTCAAATTTTCTTATGATTCTTCTGCATCAGTCTCTTAACATTTAAACAGTGAGTATGAGATATATGAATTAGTTTCTGATAATGTGCATATGGAAGAGGAGAGTAGGACAGGACCCACTGGTATCTAAGACTCCTTTCATTTTAAAAACATGCTATAGGCTGACTTTGCCTTTCTCTATGAGTCTCCCATGGGGGTCTTCTATGCATAAAGCAATCATACCTATTTCTTGAACTAGGATTGCTAATTCTCAGGCCTTATCTCTCATCATGAACTCACATTCTTATGATAAAACCAAGAAAAGAACCTAAAAATAGTTCCTAAAATTCTGTTGGTGTATTAATATTTCTTACGTAAGCCTGTGGAGAAACGTCCTGTGTCCCTCAGTAGCTAAAGCATTCAGATGCAGGCTACTGCTTCTGTCAGTTACTCATCTCTCTCAAGACATAAGAATACAGAAGAAAGATGTAATTTGCTGGGCAATACAATTAACAAGCTTGAAAATTAGCATTGATGCTACCACATATCTACCTGAAGATTGCCTCAGCTAGAAACGTCTGGCTTGTCTTTGAAAAAGAACTGGCATTGTGAAAGATGACATGCAAAAAGGGTTCATTCTAATGATTCAGATACATTTGGCACTCTGAGAACTGAGAGCAACAGAGCATAGAGTGGGGTTTATTTTGTGTGCTTTGAATGAGCCCAAACAGGACTACAGATCAGGCCATGCAACTGCCTGTTTTTGGGAAGGTGTGTAGTTGTGGCAGAAGGGTAGAAAGAGGAAGTTCCATCTTTACATGTTATTTTCAGCAAGGACCTTGCCATCTCGAGTTCACATAAGATTAGCTTGTAGCATCCATTTCTTATTGGCTAGAAAATTAGGAGAGATCATGCAAATAAAATTGCATTAAGAATAGAGTTTTGTGCTGAGGCTTAGATTCAGCACTGGGGAAAGTAATTTGTAGTAGCAGCTTCAGATTTAATTCTGTGACCAGCCAAGATAACAATAAACATCAACAGCAATTATTGCTATCATAAATAAGAATACTGCCTCTTCTTGCTGATCATACATGATAACCTAACCATTATTACCATGGTCTGGCTGAAAAAGGATGACCCAGCAGCTGATAACAACTTAGGTGGCAGTACTGTTCAGGTCCCCTGCCGTTAAATTTCCTTTGACTTTAGATCTTTCCTGTTCTATTCATGCGTGGACCAAATACAACTTTTGTGATTGGATGCACACCTCCTTCAGTGTGCAGGATTAACAGGATGTTTTTCAGGTGCTACTGTTACCTTCTTTTTTATCTTCGGTGGTTCATATGAGGCACTACTTGTTTGATGCAGATGCTCTGTATGCTGCACTGAATATAGATTGGTGTTCATCACACTAGCAGGAATCAATGCAGCTATAAAAATAAACAGCAACCTATGAAAAGGCTGGTATGTTATTACCATTTAAAGATAGGTTGCAAAAAATTGCAAAGGATTCACTGATGACTGGATACTCAGCTTAATACACCCCTGGGCTTGGCTCTGTCTTTTCAAGTTTATAGCAGCTAGCCTAGCACACTTATTTGCAGCAGACCGTAAGTATCGAAGTAGGAACTCTGGTAATAATACTAACTTGACAGTAGTATCTGAAAAGCTTGATATAAATGGGTTTGCTCATATCTATCTGTATAAATATATATATTAAAGCATTTGAGAGAGAATACAGATCTGGTACTTAGTCTACAAAGCCATTTCATCATCAACATCTGTTATGTACCTGTTAGGTCCCACCAGAAAACGATGTAGGTATTCCACAAATCTGTTTTCATTCTTTTAGGAGTGTTAAATTGTTCTGTTAGCAATTTATCATTTTTAGAGCAAAAATGTGGGAAAAAAAATATCTATTTCTCCTACTGTGAGGATTGGCTATTTTATAGAAGCTTGTGTACAGTAAGTTACACTAAAAAGTTATATTGTGTAGCAGTCTTTTGCCCGTATTTTCTATTACAACTGGAATCACTTAAAATGAAGTATTTGCTGTCCCTAAAGTAGGCTTACTTTACTTTGTTTTGTACACTGGATATATACTGTAGGGAACCAGCCTACACAAATGAATACCTAAATCAGAGAATGATTTAAGTTGGAGGGGATATCTGAAGGCTAATTCAACCTCTCACTCAAAACAGGGTAAACTTCAAAGTTGGATGAGGTTGCTCAGGTTGCTCTAATCTCTTGGCCAGCAGAGATTAGACACTCTCTGAGGATGGAGAATCCACAGCCTCTTTGGGCCATCTATTCTGTCCCTAACTAGTCTGTTCCAGTACTTAGTCAAATCTGATAGTATGGAGTCATACAATGAAATTAATTCAATGTTTGCCTTCCACTGCTGGATTAATAGTGCTATGCTGTTTTGTTTTGGTTTGGGTTTTTTTTTTTTTTTTTAGATTCTCAGCCTTGTGATAGATAGTTAATACTGTTACTTTTTAAAAAATTTAAATATGTTATTTCCTTCAGTTCTTCTGGATATTTATATTATCACTGGCAAATTATGTCATATTTGATAGACCTGTATTATTGTACGTTGATTCTAAGTAGTGACTTATGGCTAAGCTCTTTTATGATTCCTTTTGACAGCTGAGCTTTTCAAGAGCTTTTGCAAAGTCAGTATTGTGTATTATATTTTGAAACATTGTCAACCTCTGTGTAAAAAGATGTCATCTTGACCTGACACTTTTAAATCTAATAATTAGCATTAGCCAGCTGAAATTTTAATTTATCCCCAAACCCCAATATTAACAAGCTTTGAGGTTGATCATCATACATTATCCTATCTGTAAAGAAAAAATTGAGAACAGGTCGAAAAATTATCATTGCATGTAAACAAGGTGTTGCTTCACATTGGTTTTGATCATAAGATAGAGCCAGAGACAGCTGTCACGTAACTGCGTTCTGTATTTAGTTTATTCAACAGTTGAAATCAATTGATTTTGAGAGTTCAGTATCAGATTTTCATCGTGTCTACTGATAGAAAATGGGTTGGGATTTAATCAGCTTCTCTTTATGTGCTGCCTTTAAGTCTATTTAGGTTGTCATATCAAGTGCTGGTGCTTGGTACGAGTTCTTCAAATCACCTGGATGAATGTCTTCAGTACACATATAATTGTACATGAAATGCAAGCTGAAAAAAGCTGTTTAGATACAAGTGTTGGGGGCAACTAGAGCCATGTTGTGTAAACACAATGTAATTGCTGAAAGAAACTGAGTGCTCCACTGAGTGACTTCAAAGTGCATTCTGTTGTCAGATTATTGGCAGTAGTTTTTTCATTGTTTATAGACTAAGCTTAAAGAACTTTTTTTTAGAGAACTATTCCCATGTGCTAACACAGATTTTAGGACTGATTTTTAAAGCTTGTGATAGACATTTTTAGAAAGAATACAAATGTTAGTACCTTACTTTTGGGACTAACACTATATATAATTTTACTGCAGCAATTTCAAATTTAGAACTAAATGTGTAAGGTATTTTTTCCATTTACTTGGATAAAGATATGTGTTGTGATGAAAATTCTTAGCCTGATTTCTTTTCCATTGAAATAATGGTAAAAACCCTTTTCTTGGTTTCAAAAGAGAAGATTTGAACTTTGGATTACAGGGGAGATCATAAACCAAGATCTTTTGGCAAAAAGTATCATAGCGAAATAAGCCAGTATACAGTTTATGGTAAGTTTGTGCCTTCTGCAGTTTCAGCTGGTATTGTTTACGGATGTACTTGCATCACTTTCTGTCCTAACCAGATTTGTTTCTGCTTTGGAACATCCAGAAGTTGTTGCTTTCTATACTAATTATGATGAATTTAATTTCAATAACGTCTGTATCTTGTCTATCTTTTATCAGTCCTATGTTAGGAAACATTATGTGAGGACATTTCTAAATCAAATTTCCATGAATAAATGTATTACAACCCCAGTTGCTGTCTGCCTTGTGAAAATTACGTTGCGCTGTCTTTTCAATAGGGTACATATTTCTTCCAGTGCTCAGAATGAATGTTTACCAAATGAATACAATTCCTATGATCATTAAGGTGTAATTTATCTTGCAAAAGGACAAATTAATGTCTGTAATATTTAATTTCATACACATAGTTGTTTCATTTTCATTTAAACCATTGTCTGTAGTTTGTCAATCAGTACCAAAAGAAAATATAAGTATTTGTAGTTACCAAGTTCATAATAGAACTTGCTTTTAAAATGGTTACGTACTGGATGGTGTTTTAACACAGGACATGATTTTAAAGAGCAATTGCATTTTTCTCTTCAGAGCATGTTGGCTGCATTTTGAAATTATCAGAATTTTTGGAGGTACAGGGTAACAATTTTCCAGCACCCTGTTACAAAGATATCTCTTTCTATGACCATACCCTGTATGTGCTCCCATCTTGCATTTCCCAGATTCTTCTGTGTTGAGCAGTGATGTGAAGAAATCAATAACTATTTTCCTGTGCCATTTTCTTAACCTTCATTCATTCCTTTGCTCCTTGATGGTGCAGTAGACCTACTGATAATTTCCAAGGCTTTCTACTTTTAATGTTACTTAAGAAAAAAAACCCAACCCAACTCTACTGTTAATTTAACAATGTAACTTATTCCTTTAAAATTTCTTACTAATTTGCATCTTATGTGTTGTCTGATATGGTAAAAAAAAAAAAAACAACTCATTAAATTTTCCATTTTCTGAAGGAGAAATAGTGAACTGAATTCAAATTGTATTTGAGTTTGCGATGCTGTCTTTTTTCCTTGACTTCCTTTTTTTATCCAATAGTAAAAGGCCTTTGTGATCCCTAGTGTTTGGCTTGGTGCTATGAAATGGTAGCAGGTAATTCTCATTACTTTCTCTCTTAAATAGGTTTCTTAGTTTTGCAATATATTATATTATTTTCAGACACTGTGTTCCCATAATAGACTGAGACCTTTTTGTCCCCAAGGATGTTGAAACTAATGTTGTCACTGTTGCTCATCTGCTTCCTATTATATAATTGCTACTTGAACCAGCTACTCTGTATTACTTGGGATTTAACAGAATAATCCCTCATCTTGTGTGCTCTGGAATTAGCTGTTCCAAGAGCATTTGTTTAAGAAATCACTTCTTTAAGCCTTGTTCCATTTAGCAGAACACGAGATACATTGTAAATATATTTACAATATGTTAGCAAGTACATCTTCTTGTAAGCACATATTGTGAGACATAAAAGAGCCACTTATTTGATTTTATTTAGAGAAGTGATGTACTGGTTGGTGTCAGTGTATACTAATTAAATACAATATGCAGTAAAGTATCTGACATCATAGGGAAGATATAAAACCCATCATAAGAAGCTGAGGCAAAACAACTAAACACCATGTTTCACTTGTAAAATATCTTATTGGAAGCACATAAAATTACTATATGGCAAAAAGGTTGTTTATTTCTCGCTGTAACCATCGCTCTGATAAGTCGTACCTTTTCTCTCCCTGCAGGTACACCCTGCCCTCACGGATCCGGCCTACCGAGGTCAGCACCACGGACAGCGCCAGGCTCAGCCCGCGGGGCAGCTATGTGGGAGTCGTGGGCTTCGGGAAGAGCTTGGAAAGGCCAGGCCACCGCCCTCTGTGTGCCTGTCGAGGAAAAAAATGGACTCTCTAGCGCACATCTGCAATGCACACAACAGCTGGCGGAGGGATGTCATGGGTGCTAGTGACTACAGATGCAAAGACTGCCCTGCACCAGTCAGTCCTACTGCGTGGAGATACCCAGGCCAGTAGAAGCCAAAGGAATTATGTGTGTTGAAGCCCAGTGGAAAAACTAGGCAGAGTAAAGGTAGAGGAAAAGGTGATATCACACTGTTTTCTGTTCTTGGCAAAACCAAATGCTGAGTGTGTAAAATTTCACTTGCACCCCTTATGCAGGTTAGCAAAATAGGACAATGAATAGTTTTCCTCTTGGAACTTTCTCTCAGACATTCCCTCATAGTAGAGATGGTAGTCAGTTCCAGAACAATCAAAAGGAAGTACTGGCTGCATGGGTGCACCATGCAGCTGTTTTCATGTGTGCATTGCACACACATGACTACAGTTTTGGGTTCTCCCATTCATTACAGGAAACATGATCTGCAACTTCCTGATTGAGCCAATGTCATTACATTTTGAATTTTCTCCCTGATTTCTGTTTTCTCTTTTCCCTTTTATTAGCAGCGGTTTTGGAATATGTGGCTCAAACCAGCTTGATCACTTTCACTAATCAAATACTCTCTTACTCTAATTTCTGAGTTGTGAATAAGAGCATAAGGTTGAAACTTCAGTTCTGTTGAGGTTAATACTCCATGTAGCACTGATCTCAAGAGGTCCAGAATTTCACCTTAATAACTGAACAAAAGTATATATTTATGTAGAGTAGAATCATAGAATCATAGAACCACAGAATTGCTAGGGTTGGAAAGGACCTTAGTTCCACCCCCCCTGCCATAAGAAGGGACACTTCACACTAAACCATGCCACCCAAGGCTTCGTCCAAGCTGGCCTTGAACACTGCCAGGGATGGAGCACTCACAACTTTCTTGGGCAACCCGTTCCAGTGCCTCACCACCCTAACAGTAAAGAATTTCTTCCTCATATCCAATCTAAACCTCCCCTGTTTAAGTTTGAACCCATTACCCCTTG
>JBCJKH010069883.1:0-10965 GCA_039877255.1 Loriculus beryllinus
AAGACAGGCTGAGAAAGTTGGGGCTGTTCAGCCTGGAGAAGAGAAGCCTGCGTGGAGACCTCATAGCAGCCTTCCAGCATCTGAAGGGGGCCTATAGGGATGCTTGGGAGGGACTCGTCATTAGGAACTGTAGTGACAGGACAAGAGGTTCAAACTTAAAGAGGGGAGGATTAGATTGGATATGACGAAGAAATTCTTTACTGTTAGGGTGGTGAGGCACTGGAATGGGTTGCCCATGGAGGTTGGGCAGGTTGGACAGAGCCTTGGGTGCCATGGTTTAGTGTGAGGTGTCCCTGCTTATGGCAGGGCGGTTGGAACTAGATGCTCTTAAGGTCCTTGCTAACCCTAACTATTCTATGATTCTATTATTCTATAATATAACTTCCTTTTCCTCTATAATGATGTGAATGAGTGAGCATGTGAGTAAAGTGAGTGGGTTTATCCATTTGAGCTTCTGTTGCTTTGAAAGCCATTTACCTAAACTGGAAAACAAAGGTGTTTCTTCTGATTAAGAGTGTTCACATAGACAGTCATGTGAAATAAATGCAGCATTTTAACTGTATGAGTGTGATTTGCCATTCCTGCAGACAATTGGTTCTATATCAAAGTCCTATATCATATATTCAAATATAGCTTCTTGTCACTCCCAGCATTTGTATTTTAGGAATTTGCATTTCTTCTTGCAAATTAAAAATTAGAAAAAAAACCCTGTTCAGTTGAGATTTGCAAATGAGCAAAAGCAGACAGGTGAAGGCAAAGCAGGAGAGAAGGTAGAGGGTGGAAGGTGAAGGAGGGAGCAAGAGAAACAACAACAAAAGGTCAGGCTTGCTTGGAAGGGTTTGGGTTTTGCCTCCAACCAAACTTGGCATGTCCAAGTTTGCACCAAGAGTCTAGGTAAGGTGATTTCCTTCAAGTAGCATCAATAACTCACTTTTAGAAGCACATACTTACTGATTTCAGGGTGTAACATAATTAGGTCTCATATTACTCACATAGGCTATGCAGTTCCTGCTGTAAACCTAGATATTATTCAGAAAATCAAAGTAATCTCTTGTGGGTATTAAAATAACAATACATTTGAGAAATGATTTTTGAAACTGCATTAATGTTCATTATTTATGTAATATACAAGTTTAGAAGGGGCTGGTTTTTTTTTTTTTTTTTAACTTCATTGCTAGTATAAAAAAACCTTTCCATTTCTTGGAATCAAATGAATGCAGGTTTCCTTTTTTGCATAGGGTGATGAAGACAAATGTATCACTGCACATTAAAAATACATCGCACATTTTATACATTTACGTATATGGCACTCTTCATCTTAAAAAAAACCACACACACACAAAAAAATCTCAAAGCACTTCAGAGAATGCACCCAGAGACAGAGCTATTGTTCAGGAAAAGCCAGATTAAACAAACATGCCTGTAGTCTTGACTTGAAGGCATTTATGGAATTAACATTCTGAGTCTCAGCTGGCACCATGCTCCAAAGCTGGGGGTAGAACATGCAAAGCCTTTGGCACCTATGAGTTTCCACTGATATTCCTGTTATAGACAAAAACCACAGCATTTTACACAACTCTGAGTCATTCCCGACATGTGCTTTAATGGAACCGAAAGTTTTAATTAGCATTTGTGGCGTTAGATTATGTGGTGCTTTAAAGACTGTTGGAACTGCCCTGACTTCACCAGACAGACAGTGAGTGACATGACCTTACTACAGAATTGATCTGGCTAGTCTGTGTTATTAATATTCAAGGGCAGCTTAGATCTCCATATGGTGCAATTTGTAAAGATACCCATGATCAGGGATTTTTGGAAACCTAGACTAAACGTGACTAAACAGTGGGATATTTTTGCTTTCATCTGGGATTGCAATGCTCAGGGTCCTTTGGAAGAAAGCCCTAGGATTTGTTCCTTTTTTCATGCAAAATAACAGGTACAGGGGCCCATTCTGACCGTTAGCTGTGACTGGGTTCACCACTACCTTTCATGCTACATGCTCCAGTTCCTGAGACAGCCTTGTGTCTGGTGTAATAGCTGTTACAGTACACAGATAACTCAAGAGAAAAAATAACAAAGCATGGAGAAAAAGTCTGGTCCTTGACATGACTTACTGTCACAAGAATGAGTCCATGTGCCACCATCAGGAAATGGTGTTACTCCCAGCTGGTAGCACATGATATCTGTGAAATACTAACACTTTGCTTATTCTGGTACAGCTTGAGATCCTTCCCTTGCTGCATTAACATGGCTCCTAAGTCAACAAAACAAAATCCAGCGCAGACAAGTAGAAAGTACCGCATCTGTACAGAAAAAGTCAAAGGCCTCAACACAGTGGTGCTTAATTAGTCAGGAGCTAGTGGCATAGACACTGGCTTGGTGTCATGGAAGACAGCAGAGTAACTACAGCCAGTGGTGTAATGCTGCTACAGAAAAAAATGACAGATCTCATTCTGACATGTGTTAACCAGAACATCCTGTGTAAGACATGGGAAGAAATTGTCTCGCTTTCCCCATTGCTAGTAGGCTCAGCAATACTTCTGTGTCAGCTCTGAGTGTCATACTTTACCAAAGATGTGGACAAATTGAAGAGACTGAAGAGCAGGAACAGTAAGATGTTTAGAAAATGGGAGACAACAGGAATAGTTGAACTAGAAAAAAATAAATCTGTGATAAACCCTATCACACTGCTGTGGTAATGAGGAAATCATTAAAGGCACGCAAAGAAGCAATTGGCAATTGGCTTGCTTTCAGCAGAGACTTCATGAAGAGATATACACATATTTGTTTAAGAAAAGTTATTTGGAATGGTCTAGATATACTTCTCCCATCTTAGGCAAAAGGAGGAACTAGATCACTTTCATTGTCCAACCAATTTACAAGAGTTCTGCAGCATCGTACCCTCCCAGTTTTCCTGTTATATTCTACTGTGTTGCAGTTCATCCTGATCAATCAACATGTCAGTTGTTTTACCATTGTTAGTCTTCAGTACATCCTCTTTTCTACTGTTCACATTATTCCCCAAACACATTGCACTGAGAGTTTTTTCTGGCCTATTACAATGCTGGAGTAAGTACTGAAATAAGCATTACTTCGGCTGAGCAGACATCATAGTTTCTAAAAATTCTGACGTAATCTGTAGTTTTGTTGATTATGTTTTAGAGAAAAAAAGGCGGAGGAAATAACTCACTTTATATCCATAGAGTGCCAGAGCCACACAAGGAACTCTATAAATAATCCTTAATAATAATAATGATATACAAGAAAGTGTAAGATTCATGTCTATCAATCAGGACATCTGTGTGTCACACTTTAGGAAACGTTAAGATTACATATTTATTATCCTCTGTGGACCACATGGCTAATTCACAGTTGACTAAGAGCTGCTTCTGCATGAGACTGCTGTAAATTGCAAACCATACTGCAGGTGTGAATTTCCTACACAGAACCAGAAGACCTTACACCCCAGTGCCTCAGCTTTCTCTCCAGCTACATATCATTCACAAACTCTTACAAATGATACCTCAGTACTTCATGGAAGACACTTTCCAGAACTTTCATCATTTTTATATCCCTTCTCTGAACTATTTCTGTATGATCCAGCTTTTAACTGGTAGTCTCAAGAAATGGACTTAGCAATTCAGCTAGGTTTTGTCACTCCTGACCAGAGTACAAGGATTACTTTTGCATGACAGACTGCCTTCCTGTTTATAAATTCCATCACGAAGCTTGTCTCACCCACAACAACACGATGTATGTTCAATTTGTAATCTACACTAACACTAAAACTAATTCTGAAAAATTAATTCAGCTTTCCTGTCCTGTATTTAGTCACCTGATATACCTGTTTTCTTGGAGCATTTTATTTTTCATCCATTTTTTTCTGGCCATATCTGCAATATGTCAAAATATTTTTGAATACTAATCCTGTCTTTCAACACCTTTTAAGTCCCTCCAGCCTTATATCACTTGAAAAATCATAAACATATATTTCCCGTAATGTTCATTACATATCACATTGGACTAGACCATAAAGATTAGCCCTGTAAAATCCTAATCAAGATAACTTTGCAATTTGATGGGAAATTCCAACATGTGGTCATTCAGAGGAGCTTTTTTGTTGCTGTATAGATTCTTCAACCAAACCATGTTTCCATGGCATTATGATGAATCAAGTCAAAATTGCTGTAAACTATTTATCATTATCCTTAAGACTAAGTAGCAAGTAAGCTCCAAGGGTTACTGTAGAAATTATACGTCTGAGCTATAAATACAGTCTTTGTAAAGTATCTATAATTTCGTGGAAGTCTAAAAACACAGGACTACAGAATATATCTTTGCTATTGACTTCACCATTCATTCCCTCAAAGGTTTTATACAGATTCATGTAATGGCCTCAAAAGAATCTAGCTGATATAACTAGGAGATATCCTATGCAAATCTCAAGAAGATCCTCCTAAAGCCATACAGTGTGGTTTAAGGAGTCCGTATTGTATTTGCCTCCCATGTTACAGGCAGTCGGCATACTCCACAAATACTGCCTGGAATATGGTGAGTTTAACATCTACATAGTACTTGTAGACCAGTGCCTGACCTTCCCCAGAGATACTCAGGTTCCATGAGCACTAGGGATGCGTCTTACTGACAGTCACAAATAGCAGTGGTCAATTCAGGCTTTGTTTTAAGTTTGCCTAGAGTCTAAGAAACAGACTCGCTTTCCATTTGTCGTCATTGTAGGTGACTCTAACAAATAATGACAGCTGGCAAATGGCAAATAGCAATAAAGCCAAATTAATGTTCTGAAATGGGAATCATCATCACCCAACACTGACAAAGCTATGCTTTACTCTCAAGACACCCAATTCTTGGTGTTTCAAAACATTTACCTCAGCATGCAGTAGACAGTATAAGAAAGACCTCTTAATCCCTTAGCACCTTCCATACAAAAAAATCCCAAAACTGTTGCTCTGCCTTCCCAAAAGAAAAGAGAGAATTTCCTTAAAATGTTGTCCAGACATGCAAAAAGAAGGTAAGGAATGAGGGTTTGCCAAATGTGGCTGAATTCTTCTAGAAATACAAGTTGGTAGTGGGAAGCACGTGGGCTTACCAGAACTCATGCCAAGTTATGACAGCCTACATATTCATAGCTCCCCACCAAACATGAACATAACATTAATCAAGGTGGGAGAAAGACATATTGCCTCTGAAAGTGAGGGATAAGCAGTTCAGTCTTCATAGGTTTTAGCAAAGCCATGGCACAAGGGTATGAGAAAATTATGAGGCTTAAAAATATTAGGAGTATCAGGAATTTTATGTTTTATCCAAACTGTAGATTAGTTTTTACTCCTGCATATTTCTGCATTTTGATCAGAGATTTTAGTGTCAGGATTAGCAAGCATGCAGTGTCTCCTGGAGTTTTAAACAAGCTGTTTTAATGAAAACATAACCTGAAATCAGGCAGCATTTGGGGGGAAAAAAAGCTGTTGGTTGGAACTCTGTTTCCGTGCTGACATTAAAAACAGTCAACATAACTCTGTGATGGTGCAGAAATTTAACTTTTGCACACTTTTATTATATCCAGAACACCAAAGATAACTGGATTTATTCACAGAACAGCTGTCATTGATACAGTATTCTGGTACAAATTTCTTCCCATATAAACCCATAAAAAATATGACGGCTGAAACATTAGGAATGCTTAAAGCAGAAGCTGATGTATATCTATACAGAAAGAACAGATAGATTGCAAACTGTTTATGTCTTTTACATTTTTTACTGTATTAATAAGGAAACACTGTGATTACCAATCAAAAAGACTCAGGAGTGCTGCTTGTAAAGTGCACTATTATAAAGATTTATATCTGTATCTGGGGAGTAATATAGAACATTGATATTTTAAGGAGCTCAGTTCAAAATCTCTTTATTCAGTGAAAGCCCATGAGACTGAAATATATTTTTCCTGGGGCAGCAGTGTGAACATCATTGTTTGTTTATGATAAGAGCTGCAGAAAAAATACTTTTCCCAAAATTGCATGTATGTCCAAAATATTTCATTATCAATTATGAGAGCATTTTCCTGTATTTAACTGAAACCTTTCATAACGTAGCACTAGGCAGTCAAAAAAAAACCCAAAAACCAAATATAACAGTTCCTGGTACATACATTTGGTTAACTCTGAACAAGAAAATATCTGTATTCAGTATGTATTTCATGAACCAAAAGACACACCAGTAAATACCTGGAGAAGATGACTGCTTTACATATATTTAAAAACATAGACCACCAAAAGTACAAACCAGGCTGCCCATCGGGGCTTGCTAGGAGACTACAGGGAATTCACCTTTCTTAAGACACCTTGTTTTGCTGGTGGCATTTTACATACTTTTGACTACACACTGCCAACCTTTTGCAGATCCTGAACTCTCTCATTTTGAATCAAGAGATGAATCTTAATGCTTACTCACTGTAGCACAGAGATGAATCTCTCAGAGTAGTGCTCAGAGCCAGGAGCTAGAGCACCAACCTTCTAACACGTTGTGCATAATCAAATATAAATTGTCACTTCTTAATGGCTGGACTTCATTATCTTAAAGGTCTTTTCCAACTTAGTTGATTCTATGATTCTTTTTTCGTATAATGAACTGTAAATACGTGTGTGCTCTTCACAGCACTATGTGCTGCAATAGAGATTGTACTCAGTCTGTTAAAATAACAAAAAGTGATAGCAATTTGAGCTTTGTAACTGCAACAAACCTATTCCTTAAAGGATGAGGATTTTTTAAGGAATCTCCTGACTCTTTAAGGATCTTTAAGAATCAAAGAAAGTATATTTAGAAAACACTTTTCTAAATCCTTTTTCATTCTGTCAAAGGTGCTTTCCCCTTCTTCTGCACAGCAGTATGTTTCCTCTCTCTCTGCTTCAAAGATCCACCATTCTCTTTGCTTTAGGTCACGTTCAAGTACTTGATTCCTATTCACATGAACGCTCCCAGAAAGAAAATTTTAAGTTTACATGCTTTAGGTCACATGCAATCTGGGGAACACCAGACCACACCTTTTCAATTGGCATGAATAGATGCCCGTCATACTTTGGAAGAGCACTGTTTAGCTAATATATAATGTTCACCAAGAGAAAAATTAAAACATGGCAATAATTCAGTGTCCCTGCCTATGGCAGGGGGGTTGGAACTAGATGATCTTAAGGTTCTTTCCAACCCTAATTATTCCATGATTCTATGAGTCTAATTTCAGTCCTTCCTTCCTTTTAATTGTTAGAATTTAATCTTTCGGCCAGATTGTGGTCCTCAGGGTATAACATATATATCAAACCCATGTGTATGTAAGAGGTTTTTTTAAATGTACTGTGAAGAGTAGCAATGCACTGAGATCAGAATCTAAGCAAGTATAAAAATAAGAGGCATACAAACTGACAGCATAAATCCAAAGTTTATCATATAATTCCCAGATCCATGTAGCTGGTCCCTAGAAACATAAAAAGCCCAACAGTACAAAGGAAAACATTTTCAGATGTACTTCTTTTTTTTCTTTTTTTTTTTTCCTAAAGATCCTGCTGCAGAGGTTATATCTGGCAGTGGGGAGCTTTTTCTCTTATCTTCAGTTCCCACAAGAACCAAGCTTGAACATCAGAGCTCCCTAAGCCTAATAAATGAGAGTATTCTTGTCTGCTTTATCTTTTTTTTTTTTTTTTTATTTTCAGTCATATGATGAGGAAATAAATACATGATCTTGTTTTCAAAAGAAGCTATTGTATTAAAAAGCGTGTGTGAATATATCCTGTTCCTCTGGCTCCCACCTGGACCTGGGTAGCAATGTGCAGTCACAGGGCGGCAATTGCTCTCCTTGGACCAATTGCTCCTGGTCTTGCTCTGGAACTGGAAGGCAAGTGGCCTCTCCACAACCCACTCTTAATGCCTCCACACAGGGATGGTGACAGGCTGCCTTACATTAACAAAATCAATCTTGTGCTGATTAATCCAACAGAATGGGGCACATATCACAATCAATTTCCATAAATATTCGCTTATGCCTCTTTTGCCTTCATTTCGCACAAACATTGAAGTACTTGACTCCTATTCACATGAACGCTCCCAGAAAGGGAATTTTAAGCTTACATGCTTGAGTACTTGCATATAGTAAATTTTAAAATGAGTGGGTATGCAAGTCATAAGATGGGAAATAGAGTGCCTTTGCCAGTGCCTGGCAGAGAGGCATTTAAATAAACCAGGCAAGTACCTGCTTATGTCCTCCTCATCTACAGCTCTGTGAGTACACGCAGTTTTATTTGGAACAATGAACTTGCAATTTGCTCTTCCTCCATAGTTCAATGGATGTGGCACGGAGCAAGAAACGTACAGAACTGAGCCTCTGTCTCTTCTAGGATAGGAATTATACTGTTCAGTTTCTTGTGCCATATACTTTGAGATTTTTAGACAAAAAATATCATGTAAGAGTTACATAATAATATTACTGAATACTGTATCATGTTTTGCAGGGAAAAAGATAATGGCACTGGAGAAAAGGAGTTTTTCATATTCTTCTGCAAAGAGTCATGGATCAGGGAGAAAGACATATAAAAACTCAAAAAAATTGTTTTTTCAATGTTAGAAGCATTTTCTGCATGCCAGAGTCCCTGAGTGCTCAACCTGAAAAATGGAAAGTAAAAGTCTGAATCCACTCAATCAGCCTCAATTTTTCTACCTCCATCACTGGGGCCAGGGTTTCATTTCTGGCTTATATACATTTTATCTTTATTTCCTAACGTTTAGAAAAGTTAGACAGATGAGATTTGGACATGGGAGTTGGAATTCCAGATGGAAGAAGAGAGGTTTATCAAACGAAAGAGACAAAAGCCAATAGAAAAACTGAAAAAGAAAACATCCAAAAGAGCCAATATCTCCCATATGGACACATGAGGTGAAATTAGTCTTCAGTGTAACTCTGCCCTTTTGGACCGGGTGGGTTGAGCCTGTTATTTGGTTGCTGCACAGTATCTGCTACCAGGAGAAACACTAGAAATGGGGCATAAACAATTTGCTGAGAAATGGCTGTATTTGGTCTGAGCTGTAACTGGTTCCACAGACTCCCCACAGAGGAAAACCACATCGATGTGTGGCAGTTCAGTTCACACCGAGCAAGCCAACAATTTTCTCTCTGAAGTGCATATGTGTCCGTTGCAAGGAGGAAGGGCACCTGGGGGTTCTGACCTTAAAATTTGATCTGCTGCACTTGCAAAACCCCACCTTCATAGTGAGACCTTTCATATTTACCATCTGAATCTTGCTGTGTCTCTGAGCATTGCAGTCTGCTCAAGCCTCAATAGAATATGAGCAGAATTTGACCCAATGTGAATTTGCAGTAACTCATCCTGAGGCATTTGATTCCCTTACCTCCTTCAAAATGTCTCCAAGGACTCAGACACAGCCACCATTCAGATCAATAACTTTACAGTACAGACAGATGGAAACTTTCCCTTTTGAGAACAGGATAAGACAAAGTCAATTAATGTACAACAGAGAGATGAGAAATTGAGCCAGGAGTATTTTAATAGGATAGCCAGTCCAGCATTTGCATTTTTAAACTGGCATGTATCTGTTGAGGTCAATTTAAAGACTTCCTCAGAGTCTGAGCAGTCATTCCCACTTCTCAGATGTTTCTGAATGCTGTTTTGAATCTTCAATATAACATTTAAACACAGGACTCCCCCCACTACAGTTTGGGTTTTCTTTTTACTTTTTCTTTTGCAGTGACATAGCTTAAACTTCCCAGGCACACATACTCAGCCCTTGGAGTATAAAGTATATATATATAAAATATATATGTATAAAATCATACCAGGGCTACTGTGCCAGAGTTTGGCTCTTCAGTGACCAATTCACCAAAGTTAAGAATTAAACAAGCATTTCACATCACGGGTTCCGAGGCGCCACAGGATTTTCCTTCACTAAGAAAATAAAACACTGTCTCAGGCATGCTGGTCCAATGGAGAGAGATGCTATTTGAGGTCTTGGTCTGTGTTGCAGGACATCTGAATTCTGCGAGACATCTGCTTGTCCTAAAGAAGCAGACATTTCACTTCCAGTGGTCCTAGCAGCCATGGTGAACACAGCAGTAGCACTTGAGACTCTCTGAGGTTGGGATGCTTTGGGAAGGAAGGGGAATTTCCGTGTCAATGTATATAATTAATAATAGCAGCACTCATTTTCTGGATGCTGTGGGAGGATGCATGTTTAAGTTAGGATCAGTTTTGGAGAACTGCAGAGAATACTTAATTTTGTTTAAAGCAGGACTGTGCAGACTATGAGAGAGCAGTGCTGTGGAGGAAAGCATAACCCATCCCTTGGTTTTTGACCATGCTGGCTGCGAGAACTCCTGCCTTGCTCCCACCTTCAGCTTATATTTGTTTGCAGCTTTATCTTGCTCAGAAATATTTTCAACATCTGTCTTTGATTCCAGCTACAGCTTGATGCTAAATACAGTAAGTATCTGGGAATAGTAAACATTTGCCAGTAAGACAGGAAAAACAAAAAGATTTAGCAAAGAACCCTTAATGAGAACCATGGGACATGTTACAACTCTGCTGAGGATGAATGTGCTTTGCAAAGACATTTGCATATTGTCACTCCTCCCAGTGTGGCTATTTCCTTAACCTCTTTTTAGATTGCAAACACAAAAGGGCTGTGCAAAATTTCATTGACGCTCATCCCAAACTGAGGATAAAATGATCAATGACTAAAATATGACTCAGGCAAAGGAGACTTAGGGCCTAATTTTCTTCTAACTTTTAGTGAATTTATGCCTGTATAACAATTCTACTAGCTTCTGTGGTGGATTTTGCTATATTAATGTAAAGGAAAACAGAAGCAGGATCTGACAGCTTCAAACTCAAATAAGAAGTCAAAGTCAAGGAGCTCATGCTTGTTTAGTCAAGCGTGTTTAGTCAAGAT
>JBCJKH010069884.1:13785-26243 GCA_039877255.1 Loriculus beryllinus
TGGCCCAGGGCCACCCCTGCTACTTCCCTAGGAGGAAGAGAAGGAGCTGGGGAGGTGGTGAGTGATGGCTTCTGTATCAGTTGTTTGCCTTTCCCTTCTGCCCCTTTCCTTCAGTTATTAAGCTGTCATATGTCGATCCATGAGTTCTGTTGCTTTTGTTCCTCCTGTTCTCCCTTGGCTTCCCACTGGGTCTAATAGGAGTGCGCAGTGAGCTCTGAGCACAGCATGGATTGGAGTGGAATGTCCTTTTGGCCAGTTCAGGTCGCCTCTGCTGGCTGTGTCCTCTCCCAGCTTCTCACCACCTTCTTGCTGGTGGTGGGTGTGAAAGCCTTGGTGCTGTGTCAGTGCTGTTCAGCAATATCCACAACACTGTTGTGTTAGCAACACTTTCAGCAACAAGCCCAAAACACAGCGCCGTATGGGCTACTGCGAAGAAAGTTAACTCCATTCCAGCCAGGTAGAAACTCTATTTAAATTAATTAGAAATAAACAAGTTTCCTATAGTTTAATATGGAAGGTGTTTTTCCTTTTATGTAGACTCGTTGGCCTCCCAAAGAAGGAGAAGCAGAATAATACAGTTTCTCACCTACAACTATTTCTGATAGTGCTAATGAGTATGGAACAAAAAGTGAGAAGGACTCCCTGATTTCTGCTATCAAGACCAGGTCGTGGGCAAAGACCTAATCTTGTCACTCACAAAGGCCCCTTGCTTTCAGAATAAAAAGTATGCACTTCGTAACTCTCATTTTTGTCAGGATTTGTGCAGAAAGGTCTCTAACACCAACATGAAATGTAGCAACATCAGTCACCTTTGAGCTTTGAAAGCATATTTTGTGTTAGCATCTGTATTACAAAGTTAGGACAAAAACTGCTTGAAACTCAAATGTGGGTTTTTTGGTGGTTTTGGTGGTTTGTTTGTTTGTTTTTTTTTTGTTTGTAGTTAAGCTGCTAAAACTGTTTCTGAGGATGAAAAGTCAACGGGTAGTTCTTCAGCCCTGTAGTATGAGAGGTATGTTTTTAATTGAAGCTTCAGTAATAAAAATGCATCAGCATTCTGTACCTTTTGCATCTGTCCTGGGTTCAACCACAACAGCATTCTCAGTGGTTGTCTTTGTTCTCATTTGAGCTGTGATTTACTGGCTTTTACATGTCCTGTTTAGCGTATGAACCAGACTACATTTAGAAACAATGGCAGGCTATCACCTACAGCAAAACATGCAGACAGCTTGAAGTTTGAACTGCTGACCTGTTATAGACCTCATTTTTCCTCCATTCCCTTATTGACAAGCTCCAAAAATGCCTGTTACAACCTTACAGCTGCTAAAAGGGGAAAATGAAAGTGTAAAGTAGGATACTGGACCTCTTTCTGTCTGTATAGCTGAATAGACTCAACTGTTGTCAGTTAGGTAGATGCTAGTGCTATTAAACTTACAGACCTGATGTTTCTCATCGAAGTCAAGTGTTTGTTGTTCCTCTGAGTAAAGAAGTTTGACAGACACCAATTAAAACTGATAGAGGAAGACACCAAATGGGTTTTGGAAAGAAGAAACAAAGAAAAACAATGAAATAGTCCATTTTTTTCTTGTATTGTGTCTATTTCATAAGCCATAGCCTCACTAAGCCATAAGCAGTGCCGTTAACTGATAAGTGATCCCTTCTGTGTAAGAAATTTCCTCCCTGTGTCCTCAGTATTCTCACAGTAACTAGGATGGGGGTTAGAAGGAAAGGGCAGTTGCCCAGATGTGCTGGTTGTGTTCAAGTGCCTGCTCACACTATTTACTGCTTACTGTCATAAAGGGAAGTCGTAGCAAAAGGAATGGAGTCTTGTCATGTATGCTTAAGCGGAGGACACCTGTAAGTGTTTGTAGCAGCACAGGAGGAGTAGGTTAGAGGCTGCTGCTGACAGCTGGGGTACCTGTGTGCTGGAGCAGGTTGGGTGACCTCTACATGCAGTTAGTGTAGTTTTGTCAGGACAGGTCAGTGAAACACACATTCTTGGAACTGGGTTAGAAATACTTGGTGGTGCTTGGGTGTGACTTTCCGGGCGTAGTTTGAGTAGTCACAGCTACCTATAGGTATCCATGCTGGACTGCAGTCTGATCATGCCTTGCCATTTTGAAAGTTTGAAATGTGTTGTTTCAGCATGGGATCTATAGCCCTATCAAAGATGAGTCTTCTAGAAATGGCTATCATGTAAAATGTGCATATCTGCTACATGCAGAGAAAGTGGTTACAATTCCCTTATATATTAGATTTTAAACCAAATATTTCCTTATTGTTGGGGTTTTTTTTCTCCTCATGAATTGTGGTGATTTTTTTTTGTAAGGAGAACTAGCAATATAATTTGGTTGTGTAGAAAAATACAGTATCTGCCAAAAGGATTGATCACTTTTGGCTTGCGGATCCTCCGGCAAGTATTTTGCAGTGTGTTTAGGAGTATTTTTGAAGATATAAATAGATCATCACGATCTGTGCCAATTAGCAGATAGGAAAGAATAACAATTCATTCTATATGCTAGTTATGTAGTAAAGCTGGATTTTAAAACCAAGGGGAACAGAAGACTTCACTTTGCAGGACAAGGTTCAGTCCCACTATGATAAGATGCAGGCAACAGTGAAGCTGATGTGGGGACTACAGTTTAATGATGTGTTGTAGTTTAACTCCAGCCAACAACTGAGCCCTACACAGCCACTTGCTCCCTTTGCCCTGGTATAATGGAGGAGAGAATTGAAAGAGTAAAAATGCGAACTTTCATGGATTGAAATTTTAAGACAGTTTAATAGGCAAAGCAAAAGTTGCACCCATAAGCACAGCAATCAAGGAATTTGTTCACCAATCCCCATGAGCAGACAGGTGCTCAGCCATGCCCAGGAAAGCTTGGGAAGTACAAATGCCACCAATGAGAATGTCCCTTCTTTTTGTCCTCTTTCCCCTAGTTCATAGGGAAATGAAATAGGGGGAATGAATACCGGAATGTTCTCTAGTGTGGGATATCACTTGAGCAAGTTGGGGTCAGCTGTCCCGGCTGTGTCTGCTCCCAACTCCTTGTGCACCCCCAGCTTCCTCATTGATGTGGTGGGGTGAGGAGAAGGAAATGCCTTGACTCTGTGTTGAGCACCACTCAGTAGCAATGAAAATATCCCTGTTATCAATGCTGGTCCGAGCAAAAATACAAAATATGGCCCTATACCAGCAACTGTGGAGGAAATTAACTCCACTCCAGCCAAAACAAGTGTAAGATGTCATCTTCCCCACGGTTATTTATTATGTAAAATAATGCCTTGACTCTGAAGGGAAGACATAGCTTATTATTTCTGCTATTGTGAAATTGATATCAACAAGGTGCTTTCTAAAGAAGCATACTGTTTGCAGTAGAGTACTGTTTATTGTTTTATGTTTGATCTTGTTTGGTTTACAATGCCTCCTGTGAAGGGCTAGGGCTGTTTATTTACATGCTATATTAAAGAGAGTGTTCTTCCAGAGAAGTGCTCTCAATGAGTGAAATTTGGGGGTTATGTGTACCAGATCCATGCAAGCATTTCTTCAGGTCTGTAGTAGAAATAGGAACTTCAGCCTCCTGTTTGTGGAGATGAGCTTTCCTTAGTGGACTCTTTTATTTGTATACCCAAAGAAGGGCTTCTGTGCTTGAAGGCCTGTTTATTGAGCTGCATGAGCTGATTCTGCACAGCTTTCTCTAAACCTTGTGGTCCTTAATCATGATTCAGGAGTAACAGCATATTTCTGTGCATGTCTGTTTCTTCATTAAAAAAAACTTGACTGTACAATAGCTTTTTCTTTACCGTTTAAATCTTAGATGTATTTTTATGTATATGAAGTGTTTGTGTGGTAAAAGTCAGGTTTTTATATATATGTATATATATATGGCTCATGGATACAGAGGAAGCAAGTACTTTTGGTAAGGACACTTTCATCTCAATGGCTCTCCTGCTGAAGGAAATTTTTGTAGCGTGCAGTAAGGTTGCCAGTTTCATCTGTTATAATAACGTGGCCTTCGAGAAGCTTGTAAAAAGCAACATCATAAGCTGTGAACTTATGACTTAATCATGTAGCACTCAGTTACAGCATCTTATGGGCAAACATCTAGAGGAAAAATATGCTGCATGTGAAGAGTTTCTGGTAGAGCACAGTAAAATGCAGGACTGTTCCAGGCAGAGGATTTATCCTCTGTAGTACAGTCATAGCAGATGGGAAATTCAAGAATTGGGTCTATGCTTCTGCTGAGAGGTTTTGTGAGTGAAAGGGTAGGATGTGCCTGTCTCTTGTGTCCATCCTGACCACTCTTGTTTTCTTGAGGCATAACCAGTTTCAGTGCGTAGCTGATGAAGGATACACATCACCTCTGGCACGGGGGAACTGTCCTGCTGTTTGCAATGTGAATATCACTAACTTTGTTCTTTTACTTTGAGTAGCTTTGTGCAATTTTTAGCAAGGTTCTTAATTCCTAAATGTGGTGGTACTCTGAAGTGGCATAAGCCAGTACCTTTCTTTATCTCATATTCATCAATCTAATGTGATCATGCAGTGAGAAGAAGATGCAGCAGAATTCAAGCTTTGAGCTTACTGCTCTTTCCCCCCGCCAGTAATGAAATTTGTAATTAGCATGTTCAAGATGCTAAAGAGAATGCGAGCATGTTAACAGCTCTCCAGATGTCAAAATGATTTTGCAGTTGTTACCGGTTGCTCACATTAGGGAGGTAAAGATGCTTTTTTTTACTACTCAGTAAGTTTCTTACTGTCACAAAGTAGAGCAGAGAAACATTGATGAAGGGCATCATTCAAACCTGCAAACCAGCAGGGGTTTATGCTAAAGGCCATAGCTGTCTACAGCTGTTAAAAGCATCAACTCATGACAACTGGTGCAAATACTGCTTGCTCCCAACAAGTCTGTCTGCAAAAAGAAGTCTTAAGTTATGTACTAGTAGATAACATAATAAGCTTTAAAAGAAACAGCTTAATAGTGCTACTGGTCTTCTGAAAGAGGACGTAGCATAAATAATAGCATAAGTAATTTTATACTAGTAGTATAAATTCTAATTACCGTACTGGACTTTCCTTAAAGCAAGCTAATCAAGTATTCAGGATGACCTGAAGATATTTGATATGCTTGAGCAATGTCTCATTAATTCCTAAAAGGTGTTTTGATCTAGAAAAATGTAATTAGGAAAAACAAAGTCAAAGGTGGGGTTTTTTGGTTTTTTTTTTGGTTGGTTTTGGTTGGTTTTTTTTTTAGGATAGAACTTTCTGATTCCTAGAGTCTTCTTAGGTGCTAGCCAGGAGTGAATTCATATCTTTAATATAACTGCAGCAAGCATAGATGCTGATAAAAGTCTGAGGTAGGCTGTGTAGCCAGAAGAGTTACAGGTTCATGCATTAACATTGTGGTTTTTTGCAAGTCTAGAAAATGAATATACAGTAGATAAAAAAGAAAATATGTATTTGGTTTTCATACTGGCAATCAAAATGAGTTCCGTTAGCAGTCATTAACCTTTTCTCAAAATCTGTGGTAACTATAATCTGCTGTAATTTTTATTGTATATCTGGCTTTTTATTCATGAGAGCCTAACAAGTACATTAGTGTTAATTGAGCCTATTTAAGCTCTGCAAAAGGCAGGTAACATGTTACTTAACTTTAAAAACTATAACTTACTTTAAAAAACAAGAAACTTTTTAACTAAGGAGTTACCACTGAAACAGTAGCAAAAATTTTACTCAGAAGAAAATGCAAGAGAAACTTGGAGTAGTTAACAGTTCTCTGTCAGCAGGTATCTCATTCAGTCCCATTAAAGTTGATGCATGCTCATAAAATCATAGAATAGTTAGTGTCATTGTGCGCTTTTTTCTGAAGAGCATTAACCTGGAGTAAAAAAAATAATAGAACCTCTGCTGTTGAGCTGCATGTATGTCTGATGTTGACACATAGTACAAAATCACTTCTCAGCCATGGCTGGAACTTGGGAAAACATCCTTCAAGTGAAAAATTAAGGTTTCTGCTATCCTAAGGCAAAGGTTATTCTTCCCTTTCTTTTTGGCTACTTTCAGGTGAATACAAAGACACATTACTAGAAATGTAAGCTGGATGGTTAAAATGCCTACGGTTCCAATAGCTTCACTAACTCTAAAAACCATCAGCTAATGGTGACAGGAACAGTCTGTAATTGAGAGATAAGTAAGTAGATCTATTCCTGCTGTTATAGCTACAACTGTTAAGAGTCTTGTCCCTCAGTGAGCTGGGCAGTGACCTGCACTGCTGACACAGCTAACTGAACATAATTTGTTTTCTGTGTATGCAATGAAGCTGCTTAAATCATCTCTAGTAAAATATTGCCTTAAATCCAGTAATGCATGAATTCATCAGTTAAGTCCACAGTTAATAATCTCTTAATATTTTGGATTTCTGTACACCTGCCGACTGTGTGTGGGTTGATCCGAGTAACATGTTTGACTAAATCATAGTTATACACCTCTGTTATATAACCTGAATATGGATAACGCTTTAGTAGCTTTCAGTTTGTTCTATTAATTAAATCATCTTGCTACTTGAAGACTGGTATCTTCTTAAAACCAAAGGCTTTAATTTCTTCAAGTTACAGCCTGTTTACTGAAGCGTTGTCATGACAAAATGCATCTGTTAAACTTTCAAATTCTCTTACTGTTTTTAAGTGGTCCTTGTTCCTAAAGGCAAGAGTAATTTTCTGTTACTGAACTTTTAATCAATTCCATGTAATGTTCTTAAACATAAATAATTATGACAGGTAGATCAAGGAAGGATTTTGTATAAGAGACTTTATCCATTTTGGTGGATAAAGCCTCAATTTTTCTTCATTGATTTTTTAACTGGCTTCTTGAGTCTTACTCAGGGATGAATCAATGGGATGGCAGTGGCCTGCCTTCTCTGCAGTGGGTGATGTTGCAAGCTCAGAGCTGCCACTTGATGTACCCTAATAATTGGGTAGCATGAGATTAATTGGAGGACTAGCTCTGTATTATCCATTCACTTGAAGCCAATTTTCATTTGCTTGTCACAGGTTTGACTGAGCATGTCGCAGAGAGCAGTATGAGGACAGAAATTGCTTTAAGTAGAACTAGATGAGCCCAATATTCTTTTCATTAAAGGAAGCTGATATAAACTTCTTTAGAAAAAAACAAAAACCCCCTAAACCAACTAACCAAACCACTGAAACATTTCAAGGTCTGCTTCCCTGACAACAAAGAAATAGATCCTGGATATCACTGGTTGTTGGAAGGATGCTTCCCACTCTTCAGAGTCCTTCTTATTCTAGTACTGTTGTTACATACTGCTTTTGTGGAATCACATCTTATTATTCATTTATCTCCTGAAATGCTGCATGTGGGATGTGCACACTTGTTGTTTAATCCTTGATACCTGGATAACTTCCAAGTGAAAATCTAATTGCTCACTGAGGGATAAAGTATCTTTAATTCAAAGCAGGTTAGATTAAAATAGAAATGAAATTATTTGCAGCATCCGTAATAGATAACATGGGTACTAATGTGTTTAGACTTACTTGAAGAAGGAAGGCATTTCTACACAGAAGTAAAATCAGATTGTTCTCCATATAACTGCATTCGTCTGACCTCTGGACTTTCCTGATCCCTTCCCCCAGTGCCTGAAGTGCTGGGGTGTAGCTCCCAGAGAAAACTCCAGTTTGTAAAATCTCAGCTGCTTCAGGAACTCACTTAAAGTCCTCCTTGGGTTCAGTTTAAACTCTGTCTTCTTCAAAGGCTTTTAGGAAAGTGAGAGATGCTTGAAACCCCTGATAAACAAAGGAGTAAGATACCTCTTTGGAGATACAGACACTGCTAGATTAGCAGTGGGATCACAAAGTAGACATTTCGTCCTCCCTACTTAAGTGAATGTATCCATATTTACACTGATGAACATACAGGAATGATGAAAGTAGTTAGATGACATCAACAAAATTGATTGTTACTAGCTCTTGGCTGAGCCCAAATATAGTTGTGCGCAGTAATATTGAGGATACCATGTTTGGAAGAAGGAGAATCAATCCCTAACTTTCCCTGCCTAACACCAGAAGGCACTTTTGACTAAGACCTCACTCAAAAGTAACTGAAAGAGACTGGCACTGAGTAGCAGTGCTGCAGTGTTAATTACTTTAAAAGGTTGTAGAAGAAAAGTCTTGCAATGTACTCTTACCTCACTTGTAATTTAATCAGTGAGTTTTGATAAGCCTTTTTTTTTTCCTGGCAGGTTAAGAGTGTTGCCTGACAAGACTAAATAGAAAGATTTCTAATATCAACAAAGCTGTTCTTTTCTATCATGTCAAAGCCGAATTTCCAGTACTTCCTGGCAAGGACATGAAAGTAAGCAATTATCTATATGAACCATGTGTTTTGGAATACAGCTGCTATACTGGGAACACTTGAAAAAATATCATTTTCGCTCATAACTGTTCCTATTCCAGAAATTGCTAGTAAGCTTGTGAGAAATGTCCTTGATCCTCCAGTCCTTAAATAATGTACTCTTCTGTCTTAGGTAGAAGTATTATGTTGGAAAAGAGTAGGGATGAGTAAGAATTTGGAGGAACAAGTATTTTAATGCTAGCATGGAGGCAAGCCAGGGATTAGCAGAGTAGCAATGCTTTTGCTTTGCCTTCTGTTTATACTATACATCTCCTTTAATGTAAAGATGTCTGCAAATACGTAAACTGTTTAAAAATTATGTTAAGATGGAGATGTACATCCTATGAACTATTTGCAAGTAAACTTGAGTTTAATTTATTCTTCAGTATATTAACTTGGTTCTAATCACTGAATTCCACACGGATGAGTTCAAAAGAAGATCATGCACCCCTGCTCCTTCCCTAAATTGTAATTTTTCCTTCGTCTGCTTCAAAACCCGAGCTGCTTAGAAACACCCTACTTGACCTTTAAAACTACAGTGTCATGGGAATCATGATAATTAGATGAAACCATACAATTATTTGTATAAAATGTCTGAATAAACATTGGAAGCCACATATGAGCAGTTTGTGAGAATGATGTCTCTTCACTAGGCATGAGATGCTGTTAAAGCTGCATCTTCACTCATGAATTAATAGGGCTGTTACTGAAGATATCTGCTGAATATTATGCCTGGTTTTTAGTGGAAGCTGATTCTAATTTTATTGATGAAGTCTGAAAATAATTAGTTCACGCTTGGGAATAAACCTTTACTTAGTAACATATTCATTCCAAGTACAAATAGTCAGCTTTTCTTTCCCTCTTCCTAATATCCAGCCCTATAAGACCATAGTTTTCCTTAGTGATACACCACTTCTCAAGTAAGAACCAATGTTCATTGTTTGATGAAGAATGATTTCTGTAAAGATAAATATATTGCATGACTTACACAGGAGAGCTACACCTACAGAACAGCTTCAAATAGCAGCTGTGCTGCATTGTGTTTGCCACATAATAGCTCTGTTATAGCCATCTAAAATGCCAATAAAAAAACCCTAACCAACAGACTGTTAATACTTTGGAGCTGGCAGCTTATTAGTGTGTAGGTTGGCATACTTACTGCAACAACATAGAATAACTTCTTTAAACAGCAAAGAACAGTTTTCTTTCTGTTAGTATAGAAGTAAACCAATAGAGAAATATTAGTTTGCCTAATCCACTAATGCCATGGAAGCCATTTGGTAAGGGGTTTAGAATTTGCTAAATCTCAAATGTGTAACTGGAGGGACCTAGGGGAATGACAGGAGTTAAAGATGGTACAGAAGATTATCAAAGTTAAAAAACAGCTTTAAAGTTAAAAGAATAGTTAATGGTTTGGATTAAATACCCATTTTAGTGCTCAGCACAGTGGTTCGTTTAAATACATCAACAGTTTTCTTGAATTTCTTCAGATTAAATGTAAAATGTGTTCCAAGAAGGACTGTCTCCTCCTACAGTCTTAACCTAATCACTTCTACTGCTTTGAAGGGCTTACCACAGAACATAACAATATATTGCTGGGCTTCAGTGATAATACTGATTTTGCTTTGAAAAAATCTAACTCTAATAAATTGTATCCTAAGGAATAATTTAACCGAGTAACAAAACAAATCATATTGTCTTAAATTGTCAGAGTTGACTGCTAAATTTCTGCTTTAGTGTTTGGAGATTTTCTTCAAATCACCTTCAAGGAAAAAATTTTTCCTTGGGTTAATTCATTTTAAATTGTCTCAAAATAATAAAAAAAAAAACCAAAACAAAACAAAAAAACCACCACCACAACAACAAAATAACAGGCCGTCTCCAAATAACTAGTAAGGCAGCTGGGTATCTTCTCTTAATCTGAATTTTCCTTCGGATGGAAGAATTGTCTCTTACTGTAAATGAGTGTAGGGAAGGTTGTGGAACAGTGCTGTATAATTGTCCTAAGAGAGACCTTTGCAAGTGTGAGTGATAGAAATGAGCCAGGAAGAGTTTCTGCAACCTCCTGGTAATTCACTAGCTACCCATCCTCGTGAAAGCATTTAGGAAGTATGTATAGATGGTTGGTTGTAATCCTGAGTTGAAACAAGAATGCAAGACAGAAGAAAAACGTCAAATGCAACTAAATGTTGTCTCCTGAATGTATAATTTAAACCAGGAGAGTAGTGAGCTATGTTCACCCACATTACACTGCCCAGTGACAAACCTGCTAATTAACTAGTTTCATTACTGAAGGCAAAGTTCCTCTGGGGCAGACTCAAAGAATCTGCTCTCTGGTAGTAGTGAAGAGTGGGTAGGGATATGGCAGAATGACTGTGTATGCTGTTGAGAGGTGCGGTCATTTCTGTGTTCTCTTAGTAACTGAAAAATCCCAACGATTTCAGTTTAGGAATGTTGTGCGCTAGATTTAGGAAAGAATGGAAGTCTTACCTTCTGTGTTAATGAAGTTGAATTAAGGAAATTAGTAATAGTGTCATCATTTCCCATGAATTTCTGAGGTTCATGCTAGTCAAGCTCTTAAAAATACTTTATTTAACAATCTTCCTGAGTCTGAATATTTTATAAAGGACGGCAGTTGAAATGAGGGAAAGAAGCTGTGAGTTAAACCAGATGTGATGTAAAGACTGCTTCGAGAACAGGGAGGAAAGGTAAAAAATTGCATGGTTTTGTGTGGTTTGGAAAGAATTTCTTCTGTCCTCAGTCTGCTCAGCTTTAGCTTCATTGCTATGGTATTTGCTAGAGATACAAAATCTTGGTGTGTTGCTCTAGCTTAAAAGGATTTTCATCTCAGTAGACGCAGAGTGCTGTGTTGCAGGGTAGTCAATGGACAGCTGTTGTCTTGCTGTTCCTCTGGAAGATGTTTCCTCCCAGCCCAGTGGGGATGGCAGCTGTTTGCAGAATAAGCCTCCGCAGAAGGTAACAGTCCAATTGTAGTGGTAATATTGAGAGAGCAAAAGTCATTAATGAATTTTATTTTTTCAGTAATTGTTTAGAAAGAAAATACTGGTTGCCTTTCTTAGGTAGGTTGCCTTTCACACTTATGGCCTCTCCTTATTACAAGTACCTGGTGGCTCATCAAGCACATCCCCCCCTGAAATGTGAACCGTTTGGAGTAGGGTTTTGATTGCTTGAGGAAGAAACCTGCCAGATGTTCCAGCAATGATCTTTGGGCTAATGTTGAGCCTGCTTGTCCTTTTTGGTTGAATAGCAAACACAACAACCTCCCCTGTGCTGGGGTTTACAGTCTGTGACTTTTGTACAAATAATTATCAGTTACATACAGAAAAAAAAATTAAGAAAAGCAAAATACAAAAGCCACCCCCTCCTCTCC
The DNA here is from genome assembly GCA_039877255.1 of Loriculus beryllinus. Classification (NCBI taxonomy): domain Eukaryota; kingdom Metazoa; phylum Chordata; class Aves; order Psittaciformes; family Psittacidae; genus Loriculus; species Loriculus beryllinus. The sequence continues at coordinate 25,581 of JBCJKH010069884.1, forward strand.
TCCCCCCCTCTCCCCAAAAAATACATAGTTTCAGAATGATGTAGACTAGAAACTGATTTGGTTTGGTAGGGTATGTGAGTAGGGTATTGAAAAATGTCAGAAGTTAATGACTTGCATGCAGTAATTAACAATCTTCTTATTTGAATTACATGAATTGAAGTTGCAGGGTTTTCTCCAAACAAGATTTTGACAGAATAGTTTTCCATAGCACTCTCACTGTGTTACTCAAAGGCTGTAAAGTCCTTTACTTGAGTAACCCACTTTCTGTTCACAGATCTGTGCACAGCAGAACATGAACCTGGCTCCTACAAAACCAAAGCTTCCCTCGTGCTCATTTATTGAGACTTATTAAGTCTGAATAAAAGGTTCTGTATTTAGCAATTAGCTGAGAATATTCTGATTACAAAATGCATACTTTTTTTTATGGATGATATCAGTGGTTTTCTTATGTATGAGTCAGGGGAAGAAACATGTTAGATGCTATAACTGTTGAGAAAATCTGGTTTTAAATATTTAAAGATTAGATATAAATAGATTTAATTGAGAGTAAAATACGCTTATGATTGGGTTCATGTTAATGAATCATCAAATAGCAAAATGTTCTGGATCAGGTGTAGCTACATCTGTGTGTATATATATACAGACAGACTTTAGTGTGTATTT
>JBCJKH010069885.1:0-22031 GCA_039877255.1 Loriculus beryllinus
AGAGTGCAGCTCAGCTCTGTGCCCATCACCATCTGTTGATTTCCAAGCCTGGCAAATCAACTTCATATAATGCTCACAAAGGCATTATATGAAAAAAGGAGGAGCAAATGAAGGGTTTGTCACACCACCACTAGTGCAAATAAAATGTTTCTATTCCTGTTTGAACACTTGAAAATGCGTGCCAGCCTTGCAGAACATGAGTTATGTACTGCTGAGACAAAAAATGGGACCAGTAAGTGAAGCTGCAGGCATATTGTGATCATTTCTGAAATACTACTGAGGACCCTCTGGAATGACTGAGAATGCAAAACTGACAGCAGTATGTCTAGAGCACTCGGTTCATCCACTGAACCTAGGACTGTTCAGTCCTGTTCAGGTATTACATACCACATAGCTATAGTCTATTCCTTTTTTCTCTGCATGTTTCACCTGAATTTGTAGTGATAGGAACATCCATCCAACAACACATCTCTTTCTTCACACCTTTAGGATGTGACTGTATAAAGTTACCTTCTTATCAAAGGGATTTCCACAAGCAGTGTTAGACATGCTTGCTATAAAGCCATCAAAACCAACTTAAATCAGTGGCTACATCTGCATAAGGAACATTTGTTGGCATAGGAAATTGGTTCTTCATACATCTTGGAAATGTCCTTGGCTGGCTGAGGATGGGCCAGACAGCACCGTCTCTCTCATAAAATTCCAGCAGCAGTTCAGGAGATAATACAGGCAAGCGACTATCTTATAACAGATAATAGATAGCTTACCATTTTGGAGGGTAAGAGAGAGGTCTAGGATAGGCACAGGCTATTCCGTGCCAGAGAAACTTGGAGCCAGATGTGGTTAGTGGAGACATGTCCAAAAGAGCCAGAGGTTTGAAAACAGCTGTAGAACCTTCTTTCTAATCTTCAGTGTTTCTACATTGTCTTGTGATAACAGCAGGCTTTCAGTTGTGCTTTTGACAGTGGATAAGTGTTACTACCAACATTCACTGAAAGCTATCAAATATAAAGGCACTCTGACTGAAGTCTGGAAAAATATTCAGGGGAAATGGTGATCCACTCATATTTTAATTCATCATTTTCTGTGGGCCTTTTCTCCTGGCCCTGTCTGAGACATTAATGTTACATTATTGCATTAAAAGTATTCAGACAGAGTAAGCTATTGGATTAGTATCCTGTTCTATGTACTCACTTGTCATTTCCTTTTAGTCCTTTCCCAGAGTACCATCAAATCATTCAGAAGCACTACAGGGAGAATTAGTATAGCAACACTATAATTTTTTCAGCAGAATAAACCTTGAAGTACTTAAATACTTTGTCCTTGCTATGCCATAAATAGACAAAAAATATGTGGCATTCAGGATGTAGAGGAATGCAAATCATTAGGGTGGCATATCTTGATGAAGTTCCCTTGTACTGAGGTGGAAGATGTTATAAAATCAACAAGGATTGTAAAACAGTGTTAGGAGCATTGTTCAGCTCTTGAGGTTGCAAATGTGTATATGTTCAGACCTAAATTACTCCTCTACTATCATAAATAAAAAGAAAATAGTGAGCTTGGTTGAAGAAATATAATTGGAGTTTGCCTGGAAGCTTCAGAAATGTTATGAAATTGTTTTTGTTCCATGATGTGCAGTTGCTTGAACTTGATAATAGGGAAGGAAATAGAGTTACCTCCAGGGAGGAACAGGGGGAAAGTTGTTTCAAGCCAATGGAGCAGAGAGCAGGCTTATCCATGGAGCAAGACGATTGTTCTGAGCAGAATCACATCAGGGATGCATTCAGCATAAAGCACTTGGCCAAGGAGGGAATTCATTGCTTTCTTGAGAATCAGTAACCAACCTTCACTACCTATGGAAAAATCAGGTTCATCTGACAGAGAACTGGAGGACAGATGGATCTCGTGAAGGCTTTTTCTTTCCATCCTTACAATCCTTTCCATTTGTGCAAATGGGATTACTTGTAACTTCACCAAGAGGACAACATTACTGCTGTGTGGTGTTATTACAACAGAAAATTGATACTATGTCTCTTTCCTAGCTCACCAACCTGGTGTGTCCAAGTTTTACCTGGTTTATCACTGGTTCTCTATTGTCAGTCTCCTGAGGCACCCAAGGGGCTCTAGTTGCAGCTATTTTAGTTTTTATCATCCTGCCTTTCTGTACTCTCTATTATGCTGAACCAAACCTACTGTCACAATTTGGGGATACCATTAGTACAGTGGTTTTCGAGCCTTGACCTTCAGTCTGTGGTGGTGCACAGTCCAGCACTATGGGTCTCAAAACCAAACTGCTTGTTTAAACGGTTGGACTTGATGATCCTAAAGGTCTTTTCCAACCTAGCTGATTCTATGAAATTCATAATAAGAAGTTTGCAGATCCACTGGAAGGACCAAATCTGAAAAGGATGGAAATCACTGGACTAAGGGGTCTCCTTGTGAGCAGCTGCAGCTTGAGCTGGCAGCCTGAAATGCTGAGATCTGCCTTCAGCTATACTGTTGCTGCACTGAAGGCAATGGAGAGTTGCTTTAAAAATCTCTTTTTAAGGATATTTGAAATATTTTAGATATTTTAAAAAAAATGTAACTGAAAGAAGATCCTCTTCTTTGACTTGAAGTTGTCTGACTGCTTTGCTCCTCGCTGCTTAACATACACATGGCAGATCTGGGCTGATGTGCTCTGGCATCCCTTTTTAACATGTTGCTGTTGTCATTCATTCATCCCAGGCTCACTAACTTGATCATTTTTTTAAGAAAAATAAAGCCCAGTGTTTTTGAAAAGTGTTGCATTTTCATTTGTTGGGCAAATTCAGGACATAGCATGAGAGAGTCAACAGTAGAGCAAGAAGTCAGCTCCACAACGGGAGATAAGCAAAACTATAAAGAAAACCAGCACATGCAGTTGCAGAAGAGGAATCTCTTTGTAGTTTTTCCTTAGATCTCATTCAGAGCTTTGGGCAACTTTAGTTGCCTTGTTCAGTGATATCCACCTTTCAGGGAAAAGCTAAGCATTACAGGGCTCTCAAATATTTTGAGGCTTTCAAACAGAAGATTCTTTAAAAAACAGAGGAACATTACATCTTGAACATCCTTGGCTAGGTTGATAATTAGGATATTTTTCTTGTTATTTTTTTTCTGTTGTCATTGTCAGCTAGTCTTATTTTTGTGCTGGCCAGTTGGTTTTCAGTGCAAATTTAAGAGAGCACAATCTGCCTTTAAAAACATCTCAGTGTCTGCAGGAGTGGAGCCTTTTATTTAGAGAGAGTGCAAACCACTTTCATGTCATTTACACAATTTAGCAAACTGCATTCTGGACATGACTTGCTCATTTTAAGATGAGCTTTAGCAGGTCACATCAGATTTGTGCATCCCCTGTTGCAGATTAACCTCCAGAACATAGCAGAAGATGGGTGAAAGCAGAGCAGTGTTTCCACGGCTTACCCCAGCAGCATGTACTGTGCAGGAAAAACAGCTTAAATTTGGCAATAAAGGCCATAAATCACCCTTCATCCATTCAGGGCTACAAGAACTGACCTACCCTAAATGTTTAATCACTTGTAAGTGAATGATTTCATGTATTAACCAAAAAGGAGTCAGGTCCTACAGAAGCACTGGCTGATCCTAATACTTATAGCTTTTAACCTGCTTATCAGGGGCTCCTGCTTTGCAAAGCTGTTTTCCTAAAATGCTACCAAACAAGTTGAAATGATAAATCCAGTGTTAAAACAGATGCAGAATATTTTCCTTTCAGGAAAAAAAAAAAAAAAAAGAAACCCAAATTCTCTCATCCTACTTTCATGTGGTTCTGTCCTTCATATAGGATTGATTAAATCCTCCCTCACACTTTGGATAGCACATATAAAATATATCTGTCATCACTAAATTGCAAGTCATCAGGATCCATTCAGTATATGCCATTTACAGCTTTCTCATCCCATGCCAGCTGAACTTTTGTATACTGAATCCCTTTGACATGTGCTACATAAAGAAATATTTTGATCCATGTCATTTGGGAGGACTTCAGAACATTGAGTAAACATTAAAGATGGTTGGGAGGTTTAATTCAAAACATATTTCATTAAATACATATTTCACTCTCATCTAAATACAGTTGCTGTTAATATATTGTACAAAACACCTATGTTTATGTGTATAATCAACTTCATTCCTATTTACATCAGAACTGATACTCTTGCTGCTTATGGATGAATCCTATGATATTATTTGATGATACTTTCTAAAAATTTCTCTATATTAAGAGTTTAAAGATTCAGTAAAATTTCTAACCTGGGTGCATTAAATTGTTCAAGCACTCAGTTCATCTTCCATCATTGCATAATTATTATTGTACCATTTAAAATGGTTTTGAATTATTTAAAAAATATTAAGGATAGGTAAACACTTGTAATTGTGTTCAAGGATAAACATGCTCTTGACTTTGCTAGTAAGCTATAAACTCTAATTTCAAACGAGATTTTGTTTAAAACCACCTAATTCTACAGTAATTCCTTTGACTCTATTAGTAATTATTCAAGATTTTTACATACATAAATGAGACAAGGCCATGCAAAGAAAACATAGAGCTCTACATCAGATATTAAAATCTAGATTTGCACAAAATTAGTTTTCATTATAGTGGGATTTGTTGTTATGCCTAGCAGCAAAAGAGAGCCCTTGGAAGTTAAGTGGAGAGAAAATTAGGTTAAATTATGCCATCTAATATTGTAAATGTATTTTTAATTTTCAGTCAGTGCCATTTTGGAGCACTATTGAAAACATGAACACTAATCATAAGTTATTTAACAAATAATACAGATCCTACAAGTTCCCTGGGCAAGAACTGTTTGTGATTTTATAGACAGTTGCAGTTCACTTTCAGTTGTACCAACTGAAAATTACCAAAACTTATTTATTATAGAAAGATAGGCTGGAAGATTGTAAAGCGAACGCTCGACAAATTACTTTGAGATTAAATTCAGGGGTATTTTTAAACTTCACCAGTTTATTAAATAAAAAGTGGGGCTTGCTGGTTTTTTTTCTAGATCTCAGATAAGTTCAGCAGTTTAGAGTGTGTTTAAAGCAGTCTGGTTTAAGCAGTGCCTCAATTTTATTTCATCAGATAGGATGGGAACCTATCAAAAATATCTATTAGCTCTTCAAATGGTATCTTTCTTATTTTTTTAAATGTTAATTTCACGAACTATTTGAAAAAATCATGAAATTATTGCTTTTCTTATGATCTTGATATGCATCAACAGCTTCTAGTTTGCTATTGGACAAGGGTCAGAAAAAATTGCAAATTATAGCAAAAAAGAAATGGAGTAGACATAGATGTATTACAGGGCTCTCCTGGGCTTCCTAGTTGTTGGGGTTTTTTTATGCTGATTTTCTGTACTGATGATAATGATTTTAGTTTTCATAGTTATCAGCTTGGATTTTGCATCCAGTCCACAAAAGCTTGGAAACTGTTTTGTGTTTGGGGAAACTCTTTTTCTAGTAAGTGAAATCACAGTTTAAAGAATTTCAGCTCCCCAGAATTATACCAATCAATGCATTTCCAGGTTTCTCACACCATCACTACATTATCGTAGAAAAAATTAAAATTAAAACCGAAATTGCTTTCTAGCTTCGACCTGTGAAACAAAAATGTAAGAATCTCATGGTACAATAAACAGACTTAGCAATATTGTTCTCCACAAAATACTTGATTTCAAAGCTAAAATCATTCACTGTTCAGAAAGCAGTTTTCATTCTTGGTCAGAAACACTAAGACGATGCTGGAAGTAACCACAGAAAGCATGGATGGGATGGTACAGTTGGGTTTTTTTTCACTCCAGTTTATTTTGATTAACTGAGCAAAGTTAATTTAATCATTTCAGCTTTTGCCTTTCTTTAACCCCATGCTGTTCATACTGTTTTCTTTGTAGTCACTGAACAAGAGACTAAAGTGCCCAAGAAAACCATCATCATGTAAGTGCTATTTTTTTTTTTTTTGGTAACATTTGTGTTTTGCCTTGCTGCCTATGCATGATCCAATAACAAGCTTGTGTTTATTGGCCATGCAAGTGTGTTCAATCCCATCCCACCAGATCTCATGGTATTCTGTGCTATGCAAAGTGACCACCTGAAAAAAATCTAGCTATCCTTTTAAAACACAGCAGCACTGGTGTTAGACACAGCCTGGATCAGGTTTTTTATGATAGTACATGTGGAAAAATCGTACAGAATACTGATATGGGTTGCACAAGACTTCAAGAAGTAGAGTCTGACTCTCAATGTTGAAAAGAAACTAGCTTTGAGAAGTGTCTACTTGTAAAACTGTGCAAATTTAACAAGTGTATCATAACTTACAGCAATTTCTTCTGGCTTTCTATTTTTAATTCTTGAGGAAAGCTTTTTATGATGAAACAGAAGGAAGATACATATTTTTATCTCCTATTGTCTCTGTATTTCTAACATGAAATTTTGCCCTGATAATGGCTTTTTCTTCTTGCATACTTTGAACCTGGTTTATATTGGGTGGGTGCCTGTAACATAGAAAGATTAATTTCAGCAAAGAGCAGTACTTTCTCAGCCATATGTAGACCAACATCTTATCAGCCATTAAAATCTTAATGTATCTTCTCCAGTATCATAGACAAATACGTAACAAAATTGCTTCATGTGCTGGAAAGGGGACATTGTCCTTCTGTGGTAGGCCTTCAGAGCACCTCTAAGCTATTTAAATCATGACCAAATGGTAGTGGGTGACTATACAACAGATATTTTGGGGCAATGCACTCCCTCAAAAGTTGTACTGTTGCTAAAATCAGTCCTTGACTTGGACACAGTGCTAAAATTAACTTCTTTTGGATGGTGAGGAGGATGTGTAAAATGACAACTGTAATGCGGTTAAGAGTTGCTTAACTTTTATCTCATTTTCTGCTATGACTATTTCTTATGATCCATACATCAAGCCATTTGGAGCTAGTGGCTTATAAGAAGACATATCCCCCTCTCCTGAGCAGACAGGAGAGTCAGGAAGGGGTTCTGCCTTTGCCCCTCTCCTTTCCACTTTATTTCAGTTAACACCTTCAGTCATTAGACTTTTTTTACCTTGCAAAGACCAGAAGATAAAGATGTTTCTGTACTGTCTGTACTGTCTCAAGGATCAGGGTTCAGAAACCAGTGGGGTAGCAAACAGAAAAATATTTTTTGATGCAACATTCAGAAACATCTCTAGAAAGTCAAAGAATCGCTCAGAGTCAGACCTTGTCTAAAGCTTAATGGATCTCATCTATCTACTTCCCTGTGCCTGTAAATCACCTAGAGAGATGCTTTTATTTTACATTTCTCCTGTCAGCTTTGTGATTTCAAATCACAAGCAGCGACATTACAGTTGATGAAATAATATTAAACTAATACAAAATATCATCAATTAAGCTGATTTTTAAATTTCTGACACATAAATACCATAGACTATTGCTTTGGATAGCTCAAGAAGTAATTCCTAAATTAAAGGCTGCAGTCCTAAAGGAGATTGTTGTATTTATGAGTGGGATCTCAGAACAACACAAATTCCCCTCCTTTTCCTAGCGGATGTGGTCATGAACTTATTAGAGTGGACCTCAGCTGGAATTAGCATAGTGGTAAGGTAGAGTTTGAGAATAACTCTCTAAGGGCACATCCCAGTTCTCCTTAATATGTAGTGAGCTGAGAAACAGAAGCAGCTTTGAAACCACTAGCAGAAAATAATGGATAATTTAGAAATGGGATTTAACAGTCTCTACATATGCAAATCCCAGACCACAAAATGCACTGTGATTTTGCAATGTTAGAGCAGTCAAGTGCAAACACACATGGATTCATTCTTGTCTTTATCTAAAATGGTTTAACTTTGTGTAATTCAGAAAGGCACCATAGGCATAATGAAGGCTTTGCATATATGTTATAGCTCTATAGAAAAGCTATAGAAAACTTGGGGAGAAGAATAAAACAGTGGAAATGAGCAGTAGCAGAGAGGGTGCTCTGGACAAAATCTGATTATAGGTGCTCCAGTCCTGAACATCACTGCATCCTCAAAGGGAGAGAGTGATGATAGAAAGAAATCTGATCTCCAGAGGAGAAGACAATAATAGTGTCCAAAACTTAGATCAATAGAGAGAAAGGCTACAATATATCTAAGAGGATTAGTCTTCCATGATGGCTAGACAAAGGCAATAGGAGAAACAGGCTTTCCTTGCACAAGGACTCCTTTCACTTTCTCTGTATCTCAGTGCAAAAGGCAGAGCCAGAGGTAGCTGGTGACTTTCAGCCCTGTGTGCTGCAATAAGAGGCTGGTGAGGAGAAAGAGATAAATGAAAAAGCTGTTCTCTTGATTTATAATCCCAGTCTAGGTTGTTGCCTTTACACTTCAGCTAATCCTATTGCTTGAAGGTAGCGACAGAATCTCAACACGGAAACAAAATCAGCTTTGCCTGTTAGTTTCACTGAACCAGCTACCTACTCTGTAGAGCATTGGATTCCTTATGCTTGCAAAGCAAACACTGTCTTTACCTTCAAGCTTTTCCATGTAAGAAATGTCACTGAAAAATTTGCAGGAAAAAATGCATGTTAAACATATAAATTAAGAGCACTGAAGTCTAAGTTGAGGTGTTCTTGTCCCCAGATTTTAAAGTTACTTGATCCAACTTCATCTGTAGCACATTTAAAGTCAAAGTTTGTCCTGCCATGGAAGCAGAAGATTGTTTTGGCACAAGATACTTATACATGGATGCTGAGAAGTCCCAGCTGCTTTGAATATGTCAAAAAATATAAAGTGAGCTCAGCAGAAATATACTTAGAAATTATAATTGTGCATCCCAGGTTGGTTTAGTACCCCTGTGTCAATTAGTGGTAATAGGATCAGGCTGTATCTGCACTAATGATATTGTGAAGACGAAAAATAAGTGTATTTGGGTATAGATGACTTGTTTTCAGGAATGTCCTTTAAATATAACTGTTCTTCATGTGAAAATGCAGATCTCTAGTCTCAAAAGTCTTTAATAAACAAATTAGAGATACATTACGTTAATTAAAAAGACAAGCTGCTGACCCTACTGTAATAAAGGCCATTTTGCCATTGAGTTTGATGAAATCAGGATTTCAGCCAAGAATACTCAGGAAAAGGTTAAATTCTTTGAGTGTTTAAAATCTTTGGGTGAAACTGCTATATGGGTACAAAGTAGTGTAGTGGGTGGTCAGCAGAAGCCGCAGGAAATAGAGTAACACCCAGAGGAACATTTCTTAGATGGACATATTCATTGCGTGTTCATGCACTAAAGGAGGTTAACAGAGCTACAGTTCCTCTGGGGGTAAGGGCACTGATGTTTTCCCTGGATCAAAAAGTAAGTGGAGATGGGCATGTGGGTGTGTTGTGTGTGTACCCCTTCCAAAATGACGTGCTTCACCAAAAGCTATAGTGCTCACAAAACTAACCCCACTGTAACGCCTTGACCAACAATAGCATGTGCTGATGGAGTGTGGCTCCCACAAAAGTCTCATCTTCCTGCCAACTCCATTCCAACCCTTTCTGTCATCAGAGAGGAAACAATAACCACTGTGGTGAAGAGCCCAAGACAAAGGGGAAGGGTTTCTCCTGCACGTTCTTCTTCAGGTCATTCGCCTTCCCGCTCCCCAAGAGCGGAGCCAGCTCCAGAGCCAGTCTATGTTTCAAAGATCAGGCAGCCTGTCCACAGATATGAGCAAGAGGCAACACCGAAGTCTGCTGTCCCCATGCTTTTTGTCACAGAGCCAGAGGACAGGCAAGGAGCAGCAGCAAGAGATTTCACTGAAGAGACCAAGGTAGAAGATAAAAAGCCCAAATGGGTTGAAGTGGAAGAAATAATTGAATTCAAGGTGAAAAAATCACCAAAGCCTGCAAGGAAAAGAGGCTCTTCCCCAGTAAAACAAGAAAAAGATGAATCAGGGGTGTTAACATTCACTTTTCCTAGCTCAAGGCCTAGGCGTTCCCCAGAAGATGATCCAAACACAAACAATTCCAACAATAAATTAGTGGAACAGTCAAAATCTTTGCCTAGTGACAGCCTCTCTGAAGCTGATATCCAGCCCCTGGTGTACGCAACTGAAGAGGAAGAACCTCAAGTCAGCAACGAGGACAGAAGCTTCCCTTGTGGGTCCGAACAACTAGGGAATAATTCATTTATAGACTACGGAACAGAAGGAAAGAGCTTCCCACAGGAAACAAGTGCTCACTGCGGGTCAGACGTCGCTTCCCCACTGCTTGCCTGTGGGGGTGAGCCTTTGATCTTCAGATTTGAGACAGCTGCTGCAGACCAGCACGAACTTCTGTTCTCACTACCGAGTCCAGAGGTTAAGGAAGAGGCAGATGAATTACATGTATCTTGGCCTGTTGAAGAGGAGATACCTGAGGTAATACAAGATGTCCTTCCAGAAGAGGATAATATCATTATAGTAGATGAACCAGAGGAACTACAGGCAGATGACATTAGCACCCGGGACCGCAAAATCTTAACCCACAATGGAAAATTATTAACTTTGGAGGATCTTGAAGATTATGTTCCTGAAGAGGGTGAGACCTTCAGGTGTGATGACAAGAACCGTACGGCAGAGAAACCCTGCGAGATCTCCGTGCTCCAAACGGAGATTAATGAGCCAATAATTGGGAAGCCAGTGCTGCTGAATCTGGGGAGACCTGTGGTGTCCAAGCCCAGGCAAAGGTTTTTCAGCCAGTTGGAGGAGCACATTCCTGGGAGCGTGTTCATGTCAGCATCTAGAGTAACTGGTGTGCAGTCTGTAGGTCCCTCAAATATCTCTTTCCATGTGAGTGATACCTGCATGTCAGTGACACCTGGAGTGCATGCAGCAACAGCAGCAACTTCTTCTGGTCCCACCTTCACAGTGAAACCATCTTTCTGCACTGAAGTCCAACTCTCAGCAGACAACGGACAGTCAAGCTTTAAAACTGAAGTTTCCACAAGAACCCTCAGCTATGGGACTGTTGGCGAGCCTGTTACCTTGCACATCAGCACAGAAGACCTCTCCCAAAGCTGAGCAGATGCAAGCATAATTTTCAACACATGAAAAAGAACTGATCAAAATTGTTGTAGGTGAGGAGAATTGGTGGCAAAGATTACAAGGTAATATGTACAAGGGAATACCTTTGAGGGAAATATATTTAAATACGTCATGTTGAGCTTTTCTAGTCTTAAAGGGAACATGTCTGTCAGAACAGTTTGTAATTTTAAACGTTTTGGTCAAGGTGAACATATATCATTCCATAGTGGAGCAGTGATGGTAGGTTTAGGAAAAGCCTGATTCTCCTGCCTATGACAAAAATATAAATGAATAAGAGTGTTTTTGTCAGTGAACTAAGAAATTATTTCAAGTGCCAATTTGCACATTATTTTGTCAAGAAGGTGAACGTATCTAAGCTTTTCAGCATCCTTCAGCAGCCCAGGATAGGAGAACTGTTTCCAGCTAAAGCAATCTCCTGTCACTGTGTGTGCCCAAAGGACGTGAAGCTTCACAGGGTCTTGACTCTGCTATACATTTTTGACACCAATTAGCTCTAACAAATTTTATTCATAAACCTTTCAACGTGCATAGTCTGGTTACATTATTTTAAACTTCTGCCACAGAATGAAAAATACAGAAAATATTGCATTTACTTGGGATGCAAAAGGCTGCTCATACGTTTTGGCTGGATTCCTAATTTGACTAAAGTCAGTGGTGAAAGATCCACTGACTGAGGAAGCAAGGATTTTGTTGTTCTCTTCTACTTCAAGCAAAAGCAAAAGTCTGTCTTGTTTAAATGACTGGTATTTTCAAGTCCACTTCCCAGTTGTCTAAAGATGCAGGTTTCATTATTCTGCATTCTAGTGTAGTGGATTTATAAGTCATGTATTTTAAAATACCAATTTACTTAATGTGCAGCAAAAGGTTAAAGTGCTGCACAAAATTACTTCTGCATCTGTAATCAAATGCAAATACAAAGAACCACAGATGTGGTCTTTGTCAAAAACTACTACCAGAATATTTGGTCTCCTGTACATGCCAGTGGTGAAATATTGCTGTTAACAGATTGAGAGATAATGTTTGCTGTACATGCTAAGAGGAATTCACCACTGAGCTACAGCAAAGTAGCAGGAGCACAAAGAGAGTTTAGAAAAAAAAAAAAAAGATAAAAAAGAAAAGAATTCTTTACTACAAATGCCTTGTTGAAAAATACATCTGTTCAAAATGCATTTGGTTGCTTGGAAGCACTGCCAGTTGCAATTGCATCGTATTACTGTAACCATGTAGGCTGACTTGTCTTGTAGAGGTGCTTCCTTATGTTGAGTTTCTCTGGAGCTTTTCATTGGGATCACTGGTTGAGGGGAAGGCTGATGCACTGAGCATGGCCCATTCCTGTTGGCTTCACCAAAAATGGATGTTGCACAGACATTCAAGTTGCTTACCCCTGGAAAGAAATGAACTCGTAGGCCCAAATATTGCTCCCAGTTGAAGTCAGCTGAAGAGTTTGTCATTGATCTCAGTAGGACCAAGCACTGGCCCTCTTTATCTGACAAAGATATGGGGTGAAAATTCCCAACACCTTGTCCCAGCTGAGTTGTGTAGAACTGTTGCAATAGAAGATGTTTTCATATAGATGGTGAAGGGAAACCAGAAATGCTCGGTCACAGCTGAATTTCTAAATAGCATAAAGAGAAAGGATTAAGTGAGTTTCTGTCTTGGAAATGTATGCATGACGTTGTCTCGGTGTTTCTCAGCTAGGTAATTCTGTGGAGCTTGTTATGGAGTCCTATGGGGAATATTCCCACTAACAGGGACTGAATTTACAAAAGGTGCTTGCAGGAAAGAATAAGTTGTGGTTTTTTTTCCTTCTGTGGCTGCACCTTGATAATGTGTTGACTAAAATGAGCATATTGCTTTCACAGCCTTTTACTTTCAATATCCAAGTAAGATATTACATGTAATATCACATTCACTGCCCTCATGATAAAGGATGCTTTTCCAGTGATTACATATGGTGAAAGAAATCAAGCCTCTTTTGTGTTACTCTCCTGGGGTTTTTTATAACATCTCCTTGATTTACACTGTTTGTTTTATAATTAAGCAATATGATGGATATATATTAGTGCTTTTTTCATATATTACACTGTACATTGGAAAGTAACAGACATACAACAGGGAAATACTTTCAAAACTAAAATTATTTCTTGTATATTGGGCCTGATTCTGATCTCAGTTATTCCAGTGTCAGTCTAGAATAATTTCACAGAAGGGAGTGGATTTCATTTAGATTTACAGGTACTGTTGAGAAAGAATTTGCCCTATGATAGACTTCAAAAACATAACATTCATCCAAAAGATAATAAAGTTGTGTAAAGGGATGTGGAGGTTTCCTCCTGTTGTGGTTGATGCTCAGGTTTTTCTAAAGAAGTTAAAAGGTTACAATTCAGATGTCTGTTGAAGAAATAACTATAGTTTGATCCATTAGCTCAAAGCAATTAACATCTGTTTACATTTTCTTTTGAAATTTAATCAAAAGAGACTCAATTGAAAGGAATTTTTAAAATTCTATGCAGGACTGTTGAAAAAGTGAAAGGTTTATGAAAAGTTCATTACATATACTTTCAAAATGTTTTCCTAGAGGTTAAAAATTATGCTTGTAAGTGATTAAACTGTGTAGATAACTGAGATGTGTGGGGGTTTATTTCTTGTGGATGAAAACATACAGCTGTATTAAAAATTTTAATACAAAGAAAGTTTTAGTAAAATTCCTGCAGGTAAATGGGTATTGATAAAGTGGAAACTTCAGTTTGTTTGACATACAAAAAAAAAAAAAAACCCACATAAAAAACCATCAAATATGCTGTTAGATGCTGAGTTTATGTCAATAAACATCTTGCATCAGCTGTCACTGAATTCGCTGGGTTTCTGTGTTCTTCTCTGTTCATGGCACTTGACAGTCCATCAGCTCATTCTCTTCTCCCATTGACTTCAGCAAGATCTGGGTGGCAAACCAAAGAACATTAATGCAGTTGGGCTCTGGTTCCCTTTTTTTATTGGCTACTTCAGAAGTGTTCACATGAAAGAACCTGGTATTAGAAATACTTTCAGATCTATGAGTCAATAATTTTTAACTATGCTCATCCTCATGGGTCCTTCTTTGAGGCTGGGTTGGAACTTCAAATATGTGTCAGTCTTGTGTTCCTTGTTATTGGCTGAAGGAGATGTGAGGTAGAAAGATTCACAGTTGGGTTTTTAGAATTAGGAAACAGACTGTCCACCACAGGTGTGTCATTACTGTGACATTACTTTGATGTACCTCAGCTTATATTAAAGTTCCTCAGGTCAGCAGCTTGACTCATAGTGTGCAACAGCCCTAAACAGGGAGGAAAAGAGCATGGGTGAGACCTGTGGTTATGTATAACCTGTATATGTATACCTGTGAATATATTTTCTCATTGAGAGATACCAAGAGTGTTTTATACCTTTCCAAACAGTTCACATGTTGGCAGCTGCCCAGCTCATAGGACATCACCAGTTGGCAGCAATCACAACAGGAACACCAGACAATCAAAATAGTTATCTAGGAAAAGATCTTCTGCCCAGCCCACCACTGATGAACAGTCTTGCATGGGAAATCATGTGAGCAAAACTTGCTTTTTCCATCAACAAACCTAGAACTGAAATATTTCATAACCACTATGCTCATAGGGAGGACATTGAAAACAAAAATCAAGTGAGAGATCTTCAAGGGGAGCTGATCCAAACATACCCTCATCTTTACGTGCTAAATCTATCATGGGAATTTACTTTCTTAAGGCTGGTATAGCAGCAGAATCAAAACAGCTACAAGACTTGTTCCTGTGTGAACAACATTAAGTCAGAACCATTTGTGTGCAAGTGCTCTTATTTCTTCTTGAACCACATGATGACTCCAATTTGCAGGCAATCACATCATGATCATGATAAATTATCTTAGTTTGACATGCATTTATCTGTCTTAATGGTCACTTGAGAGTTGTCCTATATATTGTCTGACCCTTTGTAGTGCCTCTTGCAGAAGGTGTATTGGGCAGGAGATCGGATGAGATGAGCTCCTGAGTTCCTATGATCCTAGCCTAACCCAGCTTCTTCTACCAGTACTGACTGGAGATGAGACCATAGTATTTCTCTCCTGGGTGGCCATTATGAAAAGACATATGCTTGAAGATCCATCTTGATGTGTGGGAAGCTTGTCTTCTCTCTGCCTTCAAGATAGTGAGTTTCTTGAGGCAGGAGCTATATCTTTCTCTGTATCATGCTTCCTTATACAAAACTGCTGTGAATTACTGTACAAACCAGGTGACTTTGCCACATAAGTCTAGAAGCATAGTCTGGTACTAATGTCAAAGTCCCAGGTACCTTCTAGTGCAAATCCCACCAAAAATATTCAGATACTGTAAAGTAGGAGCATTTCTCTCACACTTTGGCTCATGAGGCAGAATAGCCCTCCTTTCTTTCCTCTGCCCTTCCCCAGAGTCATTGATGAGGCTGGTATTTGCTAACTCCTTCTCCTTTCCTGTGAGAATAACATTCTTCTTGCACATAGTGTTGAAGAGTGGAAGATGGATCCTTTGATCTGATGTCAGAGAGAGGGTGTGTGAATGTGTGTGTGCAGTGTCCTCAGCCTGGTGAGATATGTCTTTCTGAAGCGTGTTGTGCCAACCTTCTTATTTTAAGTCTTAGTTACATTCCCTCTTGCTGAACTAAGCATTTTTGCATCAGCTCTTTGCTCCAGGAAGGGAAAATACTTCTGCAAATATTTCCATGGGTTAGGTGATACTGCTGTTTTCTTTTTACCCTAAAGAGAGAAAAGCTATTGTTCTTGTCTGTAGGAATGACTTCCCCACAGTCAGAGATGGAGACTTCTGTCCAGGCCTCACTTCAGCGTGCTGATAAGGAGATCAAGAAAGCTCTAAAGAAACTCGTGGACACGGCATCAATGCTGGTGACTCTTCCCCCAGGCATGCAAGAAGAAACTGGTGGCCTTGGCCTTCTTGGATACATTCCTTCAGACCACTCAAAAACAGCAGCTCGGCCCTCTGGGGTAGTTCATGAAGCCAGCACCCAAACCCAGACTGCTGGAGGGCATGGTAGGTTTGGCATGAATCTGGAAAATATCCCATGGGAATCAAGAGAAAGAACAAACCAATAATGATTTTTTCCCCCGTTATTTTTCTGTTTTGTTGTGGTTTGAGCAGTTGAAGATAAAGAGAGGACATTCAGACCCAAAGAAACATGGGGGTGTGGGTTGGGGTTAGGTTGGACACAAGTTTGGGACAGATCTTTCTGGAAACAGAAAACTGTGTCTGAGTAGAGTTTGGATCATCACTTGCCCAAAATGGAGGGGTACGGGATTTTTTTTCCACATTTAGGCTTTTGACCCAGGGCTTGCTTCAAACATTTTTGGTGAAAACAGGGGGTGGGATTCCGCCTTTCCATTTATAGAAGTCATTTGCTTTTTTATTTGGTAGGGAGGGTGAGAAGGTCGCATTTCTTTTATTGTTTGTCATAAACAAGCTGGAAATGTGTTTAACACTCCTGTATCAACTGTCAAACTTTATAGGATGTTGAGTGTATCAAGTTCACCTGCATGTTACTGGCTCTGGAGCCTTGGTAGACCCCTTATCAGTTTCTGTGTGACTAAAACCATTATGTGTGACTGTGTTGCCAGAACAAGTCTTCTGTCTTGGCATTATTGAAAAAAAAACCCAAACCAAAACATGTATGAGCAGCAGCCCTTCCGGTTTTCCTCCTTTTCTGCCATACCTACTTGTCTAAGCTGTCTCTGTGTCAAGTCAGAGTAACTGTCCTTCACCAGTTAACTTAAAACGACAATGTCAAGTAGCCTTCAGCCCTCAAACTCCAGATGCTGCTTTAAAAAAAGAGAGATATTCTTGTCTACAACTTAACAAGATTAGAAATAGATTTTGTGGAATCAGACATAAAATAACTGCATTAAAAAATGTCAGAAGCTTTAAAACCTTTATTCCTTTTTAGTAGGAAATCATCTATGAAAATAATCCTCTTGTGAGGTGGGATGACTCAAAAATCATAATTAATCTGTCAACTAGCAGATTATTTCCTTAGTCAAAACTACAGAGATAGTATGACAATAAATGAGGTGGTTTTGCAGTCCTTTCATCCTTTCAGTTTTAGAGAAAACTAAAACATATTATTAACATGGAGAATTATTTTAATAAGAAGGAGACTTGACAATTGTCCCTATCATCACATGCTTTGAATAAAATGAAGGCAAATATTTTGATCATGCTGGCAATAGAAAATAGCACAATCCTACCAACCTGGGATTTCTGACCCTGCCAGTAATGCCTTAAATAACCATGTTTTCCATCCCAATAGAGATATTTTACATGATTTCTAGAAAACTGCTGCCTTTTTTCCAAAACCAGCCAGCTCCAAGCATCTCTCAAGTGCTCCCTAAAGAGGCCCTTCCTGCTGGGCACAAGACTCCTCTTGATTTAATCTTTTCTCCTCAGATGAAAAAAGAGATGATGCTCTTTATCCTGTAGGGTAACTACAATGAACAATACAAGACAATCAGGTACTTCTGGAATGGAAGATCAAACCAGGTTTTGAAGATATATCTGATAAAATAATTAATAATAAAAGAAGAACAATACTGAACAGCCATCAAGCTGCACCACCCTTTTGTTTTCTTGTTCCTATAAGCCCCAAATGCCAAACCTAGTTCTCTAAGTGTAACGTAGAGTTGTACAAGGACATTTTCAAAGAACCCAGCGGAGGTGCACCAATGCTGACTTTCTAATATCTATCATCTTCCATATTAACAAACCTCCATCTTATCTCTGTATTAGTTGTATCCCCAGCCAGGACCTGCCGTGACCACATCGGTTTTACACTGATGTAACTTTATTCATTTCACTGATGCTGTGATTGCACCAATGAGTCAAGAACACGATGTTTAACTGAAGCATTCATGTGTACGAAGCTAACATTGAGCAGCCCTGGAAGTATTTAAAAGATGTGTAGATGTGGTGCATTTGGCAGTGCTGGGTTAATGGTTTGACTTGATGATCTTAAGGGCCTTTTTCAAAATAAATGATTTTATGATTTCATCATAGCCATGAGCTGGAACACAAATACCATTAAATTATCTCCTACAAAGGATGCATTGAGCTCATGCTATCCTTCCAGTCATCCCATTTGTTCTTGTCCCTACTGACTGCCTTTCTTATTTCTGTCTCTGTGTGTTTTCCCACAGAATATTTAGTTTTTCTGAGTCAGCAATGTGCCACTGTTGAGTCTCACTGGTGTTATTCAAGCCCTTTGCTTAATGTGGTCCTCTGACAGATGTGGTTCTGACACAAGGCAGGCTAGAGATGGCTCCAAAGGTTTGCTCTGAATTTCAGGTGTGCTGTCATAGATGATGTGTATAACTTGCCCTATTTCTGCTGCCAGACAAAGCACAAAGGCAGATTCCAGCTGAAGAACCAAGTGTGCCAAAGCCCACTCCCAGTCCTTCCAGTGAAAAGGCAGCTGATGGTGAGGAAAGCACTCAGGAGCGCACTGTTCCTATTACCAGGTAAATACCCATCTCTATATACAGATTCCCAAATGTGGCTGGCTTTGTTTTAAGAAAAGCAAACCATCTGTGGTAGAGGAAGCAAGTGGTGACTTGAACTGATTCTTGTAGGTTTGTTATTTTTATTTTAGAGTTCTGTTCAAACATGTGTTATGCAAAAAGAATAGAAAAGGTTGAAAAGAAAATAATTCCCCCAAAACACAATTCTCCTTGCATTAATTTCAAGTAAATAATTATTTGTCTGGTGATTAAACACACTGATCTATGGCGGGGTGTAATCCTGCATGTCTGTAGTTGTATGTGACTATGTAATAATCTTTTCTCTTGGGCTTTGTGAAAGAACATCACCAGGGACAGGAGAGTGGTACAGAAGAGAAGGAGATGTGGTCTGGGATGTACACAGTGAAGTTTATATTGAGACCACAGAAAGGACTTGTGTGTATAAGACTGAGGAGAAGACCCCAACAAGTAAGAAAACCTTGTTTCTCTTTCCCACATCCCAGAATTGTCTTCGTCTTCTCTTTGGGTAATAAATTGTGGTGACTGTTGTGGTTTGGGTTTTTTAATAGTGCTTCCATTTCTTCAGCAGCAACTGTTTATTAAACAAAAAGTAATAGATCATCATGAAGATAAGAAGCCTAAAAGTAATGCTGGTATAAAGAAATGTAAATATATTGCTGTGATGTCTCTTGATTTGACATTAAGCTAATGTTATATCCTACGTGGTCAGTCCAATAAACCCCATTTGAGTAACTCAACCTATGTAAGCATACTATGAGTAAAGTTAGTGTCATGCTTGCAGCAAAAAACTTGTGTCTCACCAGGTCCTCCCTATATGCAAGTGACGATAGAGGATGTGCAGGTGAATTCTGGTGAGCGTGCCAAATTTCAGGCAGTCATTGAAGGAACCCCTCAGCCCACTGTTTTGTGGTTTAAGGTAAGTGCAGACTTTTCTCTGGCTGAGTAAGGACTGCGGAAAGGATTGTAGGGCTGTACTTCTGTGGGGAATTTCTTTTGCTCTTTCATTCCACACATCTTACAATGATTCTGGGTCCTATCTATAGACTCCATTGAACCAACTTCAGTTCTCACCAGCCATGTGTCTCATCTTGTGTTGACTCCAGTGACACTGTAGCTCCTTTTGCCAAGCGGGCTACCAAGATGATTTTGGGGATGAGGATGGGCTGGAAAAGAGATTGGTTCCTGTTCTGAGAGCCATCGAGATGTGTGCTGTATCTTGAGAGGCAGGGAAGGGATTCAGAGTGGTTAATTCCAATTGTCAATGTGACTTCCAGGCACTATATCTTTTCTGCAGCTACTTGATGAAATAAGTGTGACTAAGGACAATGAATATCCCATAGAAAGGAAGGAGAAGTAACTGGTGATTCCTCAGAATATTGTCATGTCCCTAAAATGAGCCAGTGTTGTTCTGTAGTGATTGTCTGTAACTCTTCTGTTCAACTGTTTTGTACACACAGTTTTATTCCAAATCTTATTTTTTTCCTGTATGGGAAGTACAAGGATGGGCTACTCAGACAAATAAAATAACCTTACAAAACACAAGCAAAAATACAAAGAACCCCCTCCCACGTGCACACACCTGAACAGCTTAAAAAGAATAATAACAAGGCAACAGTGTATGATACACCCTGTCAATATTCTTGCAATAGCTGACATTTATCAGCTCAGTTATGGCAAGCAAGTTGAACTTCTACACAGTAAAGTTCTCTGCATGCTTATCTCTTCTCCTCTCGCACCCATGCAAATGCCTTGCATGTACAGTATCCATTGTCAAGGAGTTCAACCCCATGACAGTATGCTGCCTGAAGTGCCACCTCTTTGTGGCTTTTGTGTACGTATTTGCCACCAGCTTCATGTGTTGGTTCTTATACTTTGTACGAGGAAACGTTATCCCTGCCTATTCAATAGGCTATTCATAATTCTGCACAGCTCTATCATGTCATATTGGTAGACCCCCCTTCCAGGCGGAAAAGCTTCAACTTGCTCTGTCAACCCTCATCCTGAAGATGTTACAGAAAGAACATTGCTGCAACAGCACCACACACTGGGCTAACCAAGGATTTATTAGGTGATGCTTTCTTACTCATAATGTCTTCCCTAATGATTTCTAACGTCTGGTACTTTCTGGTGGCCACCAAACACTGAGCTGGGGCTGCCAAGGAGTGATTTACTGTAACTAGAAGTTTTGCTCCAGTGTAATAAGCAACAGTTCTGGGACCAGCATTTCATGAGGGAGAATAGGGTTTCATCACTTTCCATTTATTGTATTGTGTATGTTTATCTGGCACCTTACTGCCCATAAAGGCAGTTTAATAAGGTCCTTTTGTAAATCTTCATATCTACTGTATCACACACTCTCCTTCCTGTCCCTTTTTTCCATAGCATTTATGCATATATTGAGCAGCACAAGTGCCAGCATAAGCTGGAGATCAGGCAGGAGCACAGAAGCTGATCCTTGTGCTCCCTGGGCTGACTGCTCAGGCACAGTGTGCTGGGAGAGCTGAAGAACAGCCCTGGAGATCCCTCTCAAGCCTGTATTCTTATGAATGGGTTATGAAATGAAAATATCATTGGGTGATGTGAAAGCAGAGAAAGTTAGATATGGAGGACTTCTTCAGCCAGCACTTTGTTAGTGACATTTCCTAGCCTAAATGGTCTGCGTTGTAGCTGTGCTCATGTATCCTGTTTCTTGAAGAGAAGAGGCATCCATTTCCATCTTGTTTTTTCCAGTACCAAACTGTCATTTCATTTTCAGGGCACTTTGCTTCTGACAGACAGCAACAGGCTCCATCAAGGGAATGAAGGAACAATGTATTTCTTAGTTATTGATGATGCTGTCTTGGAAGATGGTGGTGTTTATACCTGTGTTGCCAAAAATGCAGGAGGGGAGGTTTTGTGCAAAGCAGAGCTTATTGTACGTGAAGGTAAGGTTATTCTTTCCACTGCAGGAGTTGCAGTATGTATTCTGTTGTAGTCATCTTCTGATGCCCATGTAGTATCCTCTCTGTATTCATGCATAGCATTTGTCTACTGCCAGTATAGCACCAGTATAGCACTGTATATATAAATATACACACACACATACACTGAGATTTTTTTTTCTCTGCTTCAGACTGCATGATGAACTCGTACAATGGGCCACAGAAATAAGTGGGGCCATGACAGGCTGAGAGAGCTGGGCTTGCTCAGCCTGCAGAAGGGAAGGCTTCAGGGAGACCTTAGAGCAGCTTCCAGTGCCTAAAGGGGACCTGCAAAAACTCTGAAGAGGGACTTTTGACAGGGGCATATAAGGGCAGGACAGGGAGAATGGCTTTAAACTGACAGAGAGGAGATTTAGATGAGATGTGAGGAAGAAGTTCTTCCCTGTGAGGGTGGTGAGGCCCTGGCACAG
>JBCJKH010069887.1:0-11038 GCA_039877255.1 Loriculus beryllinus
TAATGAGCCCCTTGAAGCCTGCAGAAGGGAAATGTTCTCCTCTTTTCCAGTTCCGATGTTGAAATCACTTTGCCAGAGCTTTGGAGCATTGAGAGTAATTTACAAGGGTTTTTTTCATGCTTATCTGAAAAAAGGCGCTACTACTGTGTCAAATTTAGCATAATAAAATTTACAAAATAAAACGCTTGATCTTGCAATGGTAAAGCTGATTTAAAGCCCTTAGGGAAACGTGTGTATGTTTATGTATATACTTCTATTTATAAATATTTATATTGATGCTCTCTTAAAACATTCAATTTCTATAGTGCTTTACAGGAGAAAAATATCAGCTTGCAGTGCTGTTAATGGCCGACAGTGTTTAACTGGAGGGTGTCCCTGAAGAAAGAGATACCTGTAACACCAGAAATTTATCCTTGGGTTCAAAATTACAGCGTCTCCAGGTCTGCATGCGTCATTGGATAAGTTAATATTTTAGTCCTTTTTACCCACTGTTTTACAGTTGTTTACACAGTGCAAGTTATCACGATCGCATCCCCTGTATATGCAGACCAGACAAACACAATGTGACTTGTGCTGGAGTCCAGATAAACTGGTAGCAAAATCAGGAGTGAGAACATGTTATTTCAGTTTCACCAATCTATGAGACCACTGCTGTTATCATTCCCACACCTTCTCAGGCATTTCCTAAGGCAAGCAATCTCTCCGTAACAGCATGGGTTTTTTTACTGTTTTGTTTACATGTCACAATTTATTTTAATCACAACAAGCTTTTATATTCTACAGTAAGCATTAATATAAAAGAAGTTTTTTGGAAGAGGAACGCACATCAATAAAACAGCATCCTGGAAATATAATGTATCTGTTAAAATTTTACATGAGAAATTGCCTTATGCAATAAGTGGACTAATGGATTTTACTTAACTTCCTTTGATAAATTAAGAACCATCTAAATATCTACTATCTAGTTATGTTTCTAATTAGAAACATGATAGACTCCTTTTATCCAAATGTACTCATGCTTTCCTTCACTGAAAAAAACCAACAGAAAACAAAGCCTGTGAGACAGTCTGAACTTGAAACTCAGGAAGAGGCTGATAGTACTAGCTGGATGTGTCCCCAAAAGTATCTGTGTTCTGTTTTAAAAAAATCTCTGTGTGTTCTCCCCCTTTTTTCCTTCTATGAAGTCCTGTAAGAATTATTCACACATAACACACACAACTGTGCGCTTCAGAGCAGTAATACAACGGTAAGAATTTTTTGTGTGGGATGAATAAGGGGCTGATAGTCCATTGAAGCAGCGGTAAGGGCAAGATTTTTGTATGCTGCATTTCCCCAAATGCTTTTTTTCCTGTTGCCTTGTAACAATGTGTGTGTTCATGTAACTACAGAATGAAACTGGTCTTGAACAGCTTCATTTTGCTGCAGCTCGTATGGACTGAAAGAACAGCTGAATAAGTTGATATGGAAAGCTTAAAGGTCATGAATATTGGATGTAACAGCTGTTTCCATTGAAAAAAGATTGAATGATGTAATCTCATTGCCTAGAAATGTCTGGAATGTGACAATCAGTCACTTGGAATGAGAGAAGGAAAACCAGTTTTGACCAGCCTTTCATTTCCTAGGAAAGACCATGTTTAGAGTTTTGCATGATTAAATCCTGCAGGGCAAAAGCTACAACTTCATAGGTCTAGCTGTTTATTCTCTATGAAATATTAGAAATGCAATTTAGAAAAAGAATCCCTCTGCAATAAACCTTACTTAGCTTTTGTTTTTTTTCAGAAGGATGAAATATTATAATAGAGAAGTCTGGTTTCACTTAGAGTCTGTCAATTACAGTATGTATCTCTGAATATGTCAACTCATACTTTGTAATGATAATGCATTAAGGATTTTTTTTTAATAGAATGCTAATTTTGAACAGTGTGAGTGAATTTTGCAGCTTCATCTGTTTTCAGTGCACTTGCTTGCTAGAATAAGTAGAAAGCCAACACTTCAAGCAGCCTTGTTTAATTCCTGTTTTCTGAAAGAAAGAATTTGGAAATGTAGGGAGGAACAGATTAAACCTTCAGTCTCTGCTGTGTGCAAATGGAAGATATGCTGTGACAAAGGGATGCATAATAGCTATGTAGTGGAAAAAAAGGATTCTCAGTGATTCTCAGTGATTCTCAGTTTAAATGCCAGTAATGAAAACGCTAAAGGCACTATTTACTGATGTTTTCCTTATCAAAAGGAGCAGTTAATGCCAATACTACTTCTCTGTGCCTCATAGGTGCATTTCCTCACAGTTTTTCTGAAGACATTTAACAAATGCAAATATATGCAGTGGGACCAGCACTTGGGACAGATTTCTTGTTAAACTTCCTATTTTAATTAAATTATGGTGATACATAGGCTGCAAAAACTGTCATGTTAAAATTAATCTGTTTTGTTCTCTGTTGTTTCCAGCAGATATGTTTTCCTTTTCTTATTAGGATAATCTAATGGAGTGCATAAGGAAGACTTTAAGGGAAATTACGAAAATATTAGTTACTTGAAACTTCTTGAATTTTGAGTGTTCTCTCTCTTGTATTTAGACTTGGTTATATTACTTGTAAGAGCATGAATCCATCCTATTCTGATGCCTTCAAGCCCCCAAATTGAATTTTCTCTCGGAAGTTATAGAAAAACATATCATGTATCCGATGCTTGTCTTGATACCCTTCTCAAATTGTGTGCAAGTCTTTGATGCACTCCATGCGTAGCTACAGTTCTGTGAATTAGTAAGTACCACATAGAAAAGGGATCTGAATTTTCGTCCCCTGCATTCCACTGGAGAACCTTAGAATCATATAATAGACTGTGAAACAAGTTTTTCACTCATGCACATTGAGTCACTTAAACCAACTGGTATCATGGAGCAAAAGCCTATTCTGCATTTGAGAAACTTTTCTGGTCAAATTGTACACCTTTTTTTTTGCAAAATTTTGACTTACGTTAATAGATACATTTTCCACTAAAGGTTTGTTTACCTGGAAAACTTGAAAATAGCTTAACACGTTATCCATCTCTGTTTGCCAAAATCATAAGGTTGATTGTAGGTAAGAGCTGCATTCTTGGTCTGTTATGTGAAAAATCTAAGTTTGTAATATAAATTATGTAGGTTGTCTAGTTGGTAATGATAGCACAAGAGAAAAATCATACGAATTAAATGTCAAACAAAAATGTAATTGGAAAGAGTTACAGTGACATTGCAAGTTTGAAAAGAGAAGCCTTTCATATCTTATTTCTGATATTTTTTTTTTGTGAAAGAACCCAAACAAACCAACCCAAAACCTCACTGACAAAACTGAGGAAGCCATTGCAGATTCATAGCATCTCAGGCATTATGCCACTGTTGCATATGAATGAAATTCAGGCTTTAATTTACCTTGAAAAATCTACTTCATTCTGTAAAAAGGATATAAACCCAGTGCAGATGATGCTACCTGTTTAAGTACAAGCACTTGATGAAAACTGACATTTTTTCTATGAAAGATATAATATTCCTGAACCATAATTATTTGAAACTGGAGCTTAAATAATTTGCAACTGAAATAAATTGAAATAATTTTGATCTATGATTTTTAAAAAATTTGCCCAGAGAACTTCATATGATGTTGTTCAAAATTACTTGAGTAAAACCAGATAATGCAGTATAAGGTATAATCTATGAGAGCAGAGCAAGAAACCTTAGCCAAACCTGGAAATGCTTCTTCAGTCTAATTTTAATCTCCTCTACACTGAAGTCAGTAGTCCTAATCTGCTTTTTTACTAAGCACTGAAACAAAATATTTTCCTTGCTGGTATTTCTCCTGCCTTTTTGAATCAAATATTGTTACCTTTTTTAATATTTTTTTACTATTAGTTTTAATTACTGCTTATTCTTGTAGAAGTCAACCTATTTACATGCTCAGGAATTCATGTAAAATGGAAAACACACCTATTTAAACACAGACATTGTGATTCCCAGGTTTTATAAAAGAGGATGTCTGAGAGAGGAAAAATATATTTTTTATTAGCTTTCTGAAGAGTTTTTGATGGCTGAAGCTATCCTGCTTCAGCGAGCCAATGTTTTCATGATGTCTTCAAATAGTTAGGTTACGATATTTCATAAGACATCTCTTAAAGGCATTCTTCTGAAAATAAAAAAAATTAAAAAAAGTAATTTTGTATCCATGACAGTAACATTTCTGTCCTTAGGCTTAGAGTTCAGCAGTGTGTGTGCATTCCGGTACCCTATTATTTGTGGTAACAGTAGTATCCTTTTGAGTGTTGACCATCTAAAGCTATATGAATGGTCAGTTCACTCTCACATTTGAAGACCCTGCCTGGTGCAGATATTGCATTTTAAATTTTGCTATTTGGGATCCCTCTAATTGGTGCTATTTTTTTTGAATGTCATCTCAAGTTTGAATGTGACTCAGGAAATACTTGACACTTTAGAATTGGGACAAAATGAATTTATGTTGTTTTCATCATTATTTTCTTGATCTTGTCTTGTGTGTGTACATACAGATGAGCTGATGAACCATTATAGATCTAATCTGGGGTCCTCAGAGAAGCTGCTACTATTGGAAGTATGAGGATGGGTGGGAACAAGAAAGCTGATCCACTAACAAAAGGGAAAGGAGGGAGGAGGAATGAGAATGACCAACCAGTGAGGGTGTGGAGGTATGACTGAGCCATTTGACATGTCTTTGGAATAGTCAGGCAGCCAGAGAATGCAGAAGGAATGCAGGACAAACGAGGGTTACCAAAGGCCTGTACAGAAGAGGGAGCCCTTTTCAAGATAACCAAGGAGAAATGAAAAGGCATTGTTACAGAATCCAGCCGTAATAAATTCGACCTCACAAGTTATTTTCTCCTCCTATTCTGAATGAAATAGGTAATTATTATAAATGTGAACGTTACAAAAGTAACAGTCTCTGTTTTGTAAGTGATGAATCACTCCACTGGGGAAGTCATGACTTCCTATTAATACATTTTCCAGGCATATGATCTACAGATCCCGAAATAAAATCTAAGCTTCCTAATATTAACCCAGTAAATATTTCCATTCCATTCAAAGTTTAAAAAGAAGAAAAATCAAAGTGAATTGGGGATCAGGTATTCACTTCTATGCCGTGAATTAGAGGGTCTCTCTGAGATCAGAGTTATAGGGCTACCAAGTGACCAATATTATCCTAGATTCCTTCCTGTCATAATGCCAGAAACATTCTGCTGGAACTTAGGTCAGCACTTAAAATAACCTTGCTAATTGCAAGTCTACAAGTGTTGGCTGAAATTTCAGTTAGCCACCACAGAGCAGATCTGGATGCTGAGAAATCTCTACTGTGATTCAGAACGTGCAAGGGAAGAGCAGACAGGCCTGAACTTGATCTACACAGTAACACAGGTAGAGGCAGCAGACTATTTGCTATATTTCATGCAAAACAAAAGCTGTTGACTCTGCACTGAGGATGGATTGGGTTACAGATTGTTTGTGGCTTACTTGTCTGTCTTTTAAACAGACACATATTTTCTGAATTGCTGATTGCATGTAACTCCTTTAGCTGAGGAAAGGAAATGGGACAGTCTTTGTTTTTGAAAAGCTGATACCTGAAAACTCTTCTTCCAGTATAAATGAGGTAAGATGCTGTTAAAGTGAAATATTTTACAAAGTGCTTGAAATGTCTTAAGCAAGAAATTATCAGTGTTTGCATTTTTTTTAATCAAGAAAAGCAAAATATTTTTATACAACTGGTTTTCAACTTTAGAAATATTGCAGGACCTAAATGTGTTTGCTTTGAAATAATACATTGCATTTTCTGTGCACTATAAATCTGACTTGCAAAATCAACAGATCTTTTTGCTGTGGATGTAGATTTCTGAATATTGAGAAAAGTTTGTTCAGTCTCTTTCACTAATATAAAATTTCTGCAGTCAGTATCTTAGGATTTAGCAATTTCAATCTTTTACTTATGAAGGTAAAAAAGATGTTGATCATGTGTTAAGCTCTTAGTCCTGTGTTTTGATGGGGACATTATAGCTTTTTTGTGTGAATCAGGGTGAAATGTAATGCTCAGTCTTCTGTATTCCCTGAGACATTACTCAGATAGCTTTTTATAGGTCACAGTATAATTAGAAATAGAAACTGTAAGGTTATAATTACACTACTTTGGCTAAAACTTCGACCTGTGTTGTGAAGGGATGTGTTTAGTAAAGGCTCAGGAAACCAAGAGGCTGAAAATGATGTTAGTAATAGAAAACATGGAACTTCGTCATTACACTTAGATTTTACTATCTTTATTAGAAACTTAAATTCTGTAGGTCTTCATAGGGAGACTGAATGTGACAAGAGCATTCTGATGCTTAGCACGGTTGCATTAGTTTAGGACACCATTTATAAATACTAAGACCTGTACCCTTTCCAAAGGCCCCTTGTTTTATTTTTGTTCTCAGCTCATAAAGATGTGTATGTGCCATGTCCTGAGGAATATGCTCAGACTGCTCAAAAGCATCTGTTCTCTCTGCAAAATAACCCATTCTTTTGAAATTATATCTACAGGAAAAGTTCAGGAATTTTTGGTTAGCCAAGAATGTTTTCTTCAAAGATTTCATTGGATTAAGATGAAAAAGCCTTTTGACTTCACTGAAGCAAAAGTTGGAAGGAAAATTGTTGACTGATGTATAGTTTGTGCAAGGTGCCAGAAGAATGGGAAATCAACCACAGATAATGGCAGCAGTTACATCTGCTGTTTGTGTAGGATTTTCTCACTGACTTTTAAAAGTTCTTCACCTTTGGTCTTAGGCTGCTCAAGCATCAGTGGCCAATTGCTCTTGTCTAGACTGGAATGGCTAAACAACTTAGGAAGATAATGATCTGTTGTGGCAGTCACTGCA
Source organism: Loriculus beryllinus (assembly GCA_039877255.1). Lineage (NCBI taxonomy): Eukaryota > Metazoa > Chordata > Aves > Psittaciformes > Psittacidae > Loriculus > Loriculus beryllinus. The sequence continues at coordinate 6,901 of JBCJKH010069887.1, forward strand.
GTGTTCAGGAAAGTTTCATTTAAAGCTTAGAAGCATCAAGGAGTGGAAAATTTTGCTACAGCTATATGTGCTTAGCACTAGACTAAGTGTAGTAATGATTATTACATAAATATTATTGCTCTGTTTCATATCCTTTTCTGAATGCTGTTTCAGATGCTGAAATGTATCAGTAAAGTATGAGTCTGAATTCTTTCTCCTCCATATAAGAACTAAAAAGATCTTGTTGCTTTTTCATGGATATGTCTACATTACCGTTTTAGTTTGGGTTGAGAATGTGATTTTGAAACGATTTTGCTGTTTATCCCTGTTCAGCACTCTTGGGTTCATGCTGGAGAGCAGTTTCTCTGTGCAAGCTGCTTGCTATTAATCAGAGTCTTTGCCAACTAGGGGTTTCTTCTCTTCTCGTTTTATTTTTTTTTTTATTTTTTTTCTCAGCCTGTTTGCCCCTTTGTCTCTATTTACGTTTCATTTGTTGTCACATCTCTAGTGATATTATCTTTTGCATTTCATCTCAGTTGATAGTTTTGTGTGCAAGTAGGGTTTGCATGTAATGTACACATGATTGCCTTGAATGAGTTAAGAGATAAACTATGAGCTGGTATAGTATTTGCCTTTCTCATATCTATTGTCTGTATTGATAAGTGAAGAAACTTTTTCAGAAATTACTATTTTTGCTGGTTTATTTTGGTTTTGCAGTATACTAACATCAGAGACAAAATCGGTATGTGTAGAGTCAAGCTCAGGTGCGATTATAATCTACATTTTCTTTTAAGGCTGCAAAACAGTTTTCATACTGTATATTCTATAAATTCAAGTTGAAAATATCATCAGGATAGATTTTTTTAAATTATTTGGTGCTCCTAATCCCATTTTAAATTGTGAAAGCCAATGAAATATAAGCAATAATGGTAGATTTTAGAAACTTCACACTGTGAGCTTCAAAAGAAGGTATGGTGAATGTTTTGGGAAAGGATCATTACAATGAGCAATGTTTTCATCCTTTGTGCTCATCTCAAAGTGAGAGACTGCTCTATTCGTTATGAACTATGGCCTCTATTAACAGTGTTAAACACTCTGTGTGGGTTTTAGGATGTCTTCTTGATGGAAGCTAATTTATAGTAATGGGTAAGAGTAGCCATAATGTTCTACTTAACATATTAATGTTTGGTTAATGTATTTTTGGAGGGCATGATATTGCATTTTAGACAGGGCTAGAATTTCAAGAGAATGGATGTAGAGGGGATGTATATGTTGGGTTTGACAAACATGCTGTTATCAATGCTATTTCAAGTATTTCTCAGCTGACCAGGTTTCTTATTGGCTCAGTGTGACTCGATTTCTCAGAAAACTCTCGATGAAGTGCTGACAGGGTCTCTGTGGAAAGATCCCAGTATTCAAGAGTGTAATAGAAATAAAAAGACAATTTAAAAATACCAATAATCCTTCCATTTTCTTCAGGCTTGCCCGTTATTACCAGGATCAGCTCATATCCTACTGTAGCTTGTAAAGAAAGAGAAAACAGATGCAGTTTTTCTTTTTTTCTACAGAGTAGTGGTTCTCCTGTTTTGGTAGAAGATGATCTGCATAGAAATATATTGTATAATTAAAATGTGTTGAAACGAAAGCTGTGGAATCCCCTAAGACTGCAGGCTTTTGGGGTATATGGGCGGGAGGAGTTGTTTCTTGTTACTAGTTCCAGAGTAGAAATCACAGTTTTGTGGACAGGGTTGCTGCAAGTGTTTTTCTTTCCAAGGTTGTCATACAGTAACGCTGTGTTTAGCCTACCAGAGTTAATCCCTCATTGTCCACTGATATTTCATATCACCTATGCAAGAGGTGGAAACAGTCCAGCTATGTCTGCTTGGCAGAGTGAGTCAGGCTTTGGCAGGGAAATTGGTTCAAGTGTGGCACCATGAGAGTACAGTTACTGTATTTCCAGGGTCACATCCATTGCAGCCACTTTTATCACAGAGGAAAGCTTGTGAGCAAAGCTAGGTCTCTGCAGACCATAGCTCAGTTGTTCCAAGAAGAATATGGAAATATGAACACTTGCAATCTGATGTGCTGCTTACCTTTCGTTCTTCCCTCTCTATACTTTAGAATGCCACAATCCAGGGATCCTATGCCATTTCTTTAGTCTTGTTATCTGAGGGAGATAAAAGATTTGACTTTGTGTCAATTCAGGATTCAATTGGAGGCTAAATTGATGATTGTTTTTGCAGGAAATAAAAGTACTTGCAAGCAAATAAAATATCCAAATATGCATTTGAAGCTTGAAGCTACTTAGGTTCATTAACTTCCATACAGATAAGTTCAGCTATTGGATTTCAAAGAGCTACTTTACAAGCCCAGGCATGGCAGCAACCTTTCTTTTTCTCATTGTGCCAGCAGAGTGGTAAGACTTACACTCATCACTGAGAGCTACAGTCTAGACAAGGATAATTTATAAGTTATCTCCATATAGCTAGAAAATAAAATGGCATATAAAGAAATGAAAGGCTGTTCATAGAGAAAACTGATCTTTATTCTGCCAGCATAAGAAACAATTTGTCAACCAAAACCAAATGTCATGCTGTCTTGCTTCCTTAAAGAGCTGAGAGACACTGACTATAAACTGTTTTATAAATCAAGGATCTTACTCCAGTTAGCAACATGCAATAAGTATATTTACCTATATATACATATGTGTACATATAAATGAATATTTAAATAAGCACTGCTCATTTCCTGCTTTTTTCAAGGCACTTCAGTCTTACTGTGTAGTGCATGAGTGCTTTCTGAAGCAGTATCAGAATCTTAACAGCCATTTAGTCTGTCAGTGCTTTACACTAGAGAAGTTCTTTTGTAAAGCCAAACCAGTGTTAGGAGAATTATCCTTCCAGAGCACAAGCTGGCTTCTCAGAACTGTTGCATTGGAATATGCTATACATTAATATGCTGTTGGAATATGCTCTACAGTCCCATAACATGTTTCTAGGTTACAATTACAGTGCATTTGAGTAGTTCTAGCTATAATATTATGTCTAATTTTAAAATTAAATATTTAGTTTTAAATGCAGTATTAAAATGGTAATGTCTGGCACTCATAATCTTGTAAGCAGGCAGAACAAGCATCTGTTATTAATGACACTGAATTTTAGGTTCCTTAGAGCCAATTTAATTAGGGAGAAGTGCTTCATTGTGTCTATGGGATATGAGAGTGTTGACTAGGTTCTTAGATTTAGTTGTGATTAAACCACTGCAGAAATGGCATAAAATCTGAGTTTTGGTAATTTTCTATTTATACAGTATCCTCTTTACATCTAAATCAGAAAATCAATGATACGGGCATGATTTTGTTTGAAAAGAAGATACCATACACAAACCTTTAAATATACATCTGTATTAACTGAGAGGCACCTGTGAGATGACAGTGAGAGCTGGAAATAATCAGATAGTACAAGCTACTACATAATATATATTAATTGTTTTTATGCATGAAGTCTCATTAAGCATTTTGATACTTGCCAAAAGCCAATTAAAGTACTTTGAATGATTCAGTTAGATTTGGATGTCATGCCAGTCCGATAATTCCAGGTTTTCAATTTAGTCTCCATTCTATTCCTTCTCAAAAAAGCCTGCAAAACCCCTACCATTTTCTTCCTTCTATGGGTATAAATTAAATTTTTTAAAAATTTTGTCTTTATTACATTTGTGGTAAAAACCCCACAAGAACATTCTGTGACCTACGTTGTACCTATTACAAACTAATTAGGGATGATTTCTAACATATTGGGTATTAGGAATCATAAGAAGTGGCTTGATTTACCTGCTAGAAGAGCTCTTTCCATAAATAAAAAAATTCCATGTACACTTTCAGTTGTGAAACTAGAATAAAAATCTTGTAAATCTTAGATGTCTTTAAGATTCAATATTCTAACTTTTCAACATTTTTTCTTTTATTTCTTTCACTCACTTACGATTTTAAGTGTGTAAAATAGATACCTACCAGTCTTTCAAACTCTGTTCTTCCTGGGTATAACAAAATTAGATGCACGTGTGTGTTTGTTGCTGGGTATGGTTTGGTTTGGTTTGTTTCTTCACTAGCACTGATAAATAGTCTAACCCTGACAACTGTTATAAGATGGTGAGTGATGCC
>JBCJKH010069899.1:0-12769 GCA_039877255.1 Loriculus beryllinus
TTGTTTTTCATGTGCCTTAGCATGCCTTCCAGGAGAATCTGCTCCAAGATTTTGCCAGGCACAAAGGTGAGACTGACAGGTCTGTAGTTCCCTGCATCACTCATTTTCCTCTTCTTTTCCTTATCTTTTTCAAATGTGATGGGCTAACATGTAGCCGAGATTCACCTCCCAAAAGCTAAGTGGTTTGAAATTTCGATGCATCAGATTCCCTCATCTTATCTGGAATCTCATTTGTTAAGGACCTGAGGTGAGGGTTGCAGTGGGAAGCACTTTGAAGCACGAGATGAGGAGGGAAGAGGTTGATCTTTCCTACACACTCATGTATTTGCTAAGTAACCTTGAGCACCATCTACTGACACTTTCTGTATTAACTCCTTACAAGCATTTCTGCTCGAAAGAGGTTTAGACCTGGTTACCAGATGTCTTCGAACTGACTGAGCATTTCATTCCTAGCTGACAAAGCATCAAAGGACAGATTAGTTTCTGTCTGGGCAAAACTGTAGGCATAGTACTGGAGGCACAAAAATGTTTCTGGAATTCTATGTATGCTATGATTCTTCACCATATTGCTTAGCACTGTAGCTAGATGTCCGACACTGTTCTGGTGAACCCAGATGGAATTTACACAAGAGCTTTGGCTTGTGTCCTCATACATGTCATCACCATTAACATGGGAACTTGGGAAAGAAAAACCAACAACCCCAAAAATATATAAGACAGCTTTCACATATATGAAAAGAATTAAAAAAAAAAACCCAAACTGTTGGAGGATTTTAAGAAACATGGGAATAGTACTCAAAGATATCTTATTTGTTTTTACATAAAACAGAGCAGAAAAGTATAATTGCACATGTGTCAGGACTGAGTATACTATAAAATCTTGGTTTTCAATGATACGTGATAGAAAAAAGGTATTTAACAATTGGAACTTATAAAAAATTTTACACATTTGTACAGATTAAAATATTAATAAATCTCCCAAAATTTATGTAATGGACATGCTTCCTTGGTTTGGGTGGGTTTTCTTTGGGTTTGGTTTGGTTTGGTTTTATTTTTATATTATTTGTTTTGGTTTTGGTTTGGTTTGGTTTGGTTTGGTTAATAAAGTTAAAAATGTGTTTCTGCAAATAGAAAACCTTTAAGACCATTGAACTCTTAATTTTCACAGTGCATTAGAATTCTGTTATTTAGAACTTATGTAATTGCCATACATTAAGAAAATAATGCAAAGTTTAACTGTGTACTAACAATTGAATTTATTGCAAACTGTTAGTGGATTTCTCTCAAATCGCTGGGAATTTAATCTAAGAGGCAATAGCAATAAGGAAAAATGCAGCCCTTCTAACTGTAACTATGTTTGAAGTCCATCTTAAGACAAACTGTATTGCCAAAGTATTTGTCTCAATGGTCTTGTCTTTATTTTGAACGGCCTATTCCTTTGATCAAGAAAGTAGTACAGAGGGAATAAGTTATTGTGTGGGCTTTTTAGTACCAGTAAGTCAAGGACGTGATTTATATATGCCTGTTTCTAGCAGTATTGTTGCAAAAAATAAGTTGAACTACATGTGAGAGACCAGACATGTATGAAAAGCAAATGGCTAAGTTCCGATAAATTTAAGGTAGTTTGTTACGAAAAAGGTCACACTGAGCAAGCTGGTCCTACTCTGTAAAAGCTCTTTCCTTTTTTTTATCAAGGTGGTGCACAATCATATGTCCCATTGGGCTTCTTCCTAGTGTATAAATGAATAACAGTGATTAAAATTTATTTTATGTTTGTATTCATCTATGTGTGTGTATTTCCTTTTCTTCTGTTGTGAAGACCTACATTTAGTTGTCACTAAATTGAGTCATCATAATATAATCTCTACAGACCATAGTAGTTGTGTAGAAATTTCAAAAATTTCATCAAATAAGCAGTTTTCTATTAGGTGGATAAATATACTGCCACAGACTCTAATCCTCCTGTTCCTAATTGTATAGGTTTAATGCAAATCCATTATTGAAAGTATCTGTAATACAATATGCATCACGATTCTCCTTAGTTAATCAAGGCAAATACAAACTTTTTTGGACTGTGTTTTGTGAGGATTTCAGACTTCCACTCTCTTTGTCTGCACTTATTCTTCAAGAGAAGATGACTAATATGACTTTCTAATCAGATTGGTAACTCAAAGAATGTAAATTACATGTCCTATTGCCAAAGCAGTGAACATCTAGAGAAATGTTACTGAGAGAGAAATAATATATTTTAAAAGAAAGAAAACAAAACCACACCCAGTATGCAAAAAAGCTTCATTAATTAGTGTGGCCTGGTTTGTATGTCATATGTCAAAGAAGAAAAATGAATGTGTACAATAGAGCCATTTACTGCTCACCAATCTACGTATCTTAAATTAAAAAAAATAATCATACATAAGGGTATTTAGGCAAGGAGTTTGAAATGGAATAGATGACAAGCTACTGGGCTAGTGTTCTATGTTACAGAACTTTGTAAGAACTTTTTGAAACTTAAATTTCTTCTTCCTAATGAATTTTCAAATAATTACATAAATAATAAAGAATATTATACTCATCCAGTACAACTTGTTGATATCTAACCCATAAGTTACAAACTGCGTTACTGAAAATATAACAGGATTTAGTTCTGAATGCAACTTACTGAAAGGTTAAGTGCAAAAGTTAATGAGTTAGAAAGATACCCCTGCATTTCTTAACATATGTTAATCAATGTAAGGTTTGGGTTCATATAGAAACAGTCTGAGCAGGAAACACCTGCTATTCATGTAAGAAAAAAAATGTTTAAAGGACAAAGCTAATATACATAACAAACTTCACAGTTGGGTAAGGAAGCTGTTGGAGTACACTTAGTTACCATCAATGTTATATTTAATTACATGTATGTACTTGAAGTTGTTCATACCATGATTTAAATTATCTTTTTCTACAGATATTCCACTATGATATTGAGAGCAAATAGTTCTCTTTGATACCTTTTTGTAACTAAGCACTGAATTTCAAAGTAAAACTCCTATTTTTGTTGGGGGGTTTTTTGTTTGCTTTTTGTTTTTTGTTTAAAACCTCTGAGATAGATAGGTGCATATTGACAGACTTCTTGGAAATGGAAGCATTTAAAGTATATGAAAGCAAATCTCTTAAGCAAATCTCTTGATTTCTTAGATAAACAAAACCCAAAGACAACTCTCAATTTTGCCACTTCCAGCAATATGACTGCTGTTTCTCATATACAATAGAAATTATAACTGAGGGAACAAAATTAACTGGAGATTTCCAAACAGAACACAATATTTGTCAGAAGTTATAAACTTAAAGGATATAAATATATTTAAACATTAGGATCAATAATATTTTTCTATACACTGCTTAGTAGAAGGCATTAAGTAGTAAAATTCTTACATCAGTGAGTAAAGGTGACTGTGTTGCTAGTTGGACACACAAAAGGTGAGAAGTCACAGATTCTGAAGGAGGATGTTAAGAAAAATTTTGAAGTAGTCCCTTCAAAGGGGAAGAGTTTTAAATAAAGGTCAATGTGGTGCATTGTATTCTGCACCAATGAATATTATGCCTGTGAATTTTGCATATCTTACATGGAGGACTGTTTTGACTGGGTTTTTTTACCCCAGAGGAATTCATATATGTATCTCTAGCAACAAAATGGCTAAAAAGAAAATTGTCTTTTTATTTTAGTGTAGTTACATAAAGAAAAAATATAATTTTGAAAGTTATAAAAAATAATCTAATAAAAATTACACATTGTTTTCAGTTCTTTAACTTCTAATTCTCTGAACCTACTTTGTACAGTCTATAACAGACTGGAAGGGATCATGTGTTGCTCACACATCTTCTAAATTCTTATGTTACAGAAATAAAAGAATATCCCTGCAATAAATGCCAACAGTTAGGCAATTCCCATCATCTTTCCAAGAACTGGATTATCAGGCTACTGAGAATTTACAGAGCTCCCAGTTCTATATTGGATGTGAGCTCTGTAATTTCAAGCCTACTTCTTCACTTAAGTTTTACTTCTGTTGCCTTAATTTTATTGTGGATCTTTTGCTCTAGACATCAAAAGTTAAAAAAAAGATATTTTTTTTTTTATTAAACAGCTCTAAAAAGGACATTTTATAGCTTATTAATTAACAGAATAAATCTATGGATAAATCTCCAATTATATTTTAGAAAGCTGAAGAAAAAGATCTTTTTTAAAACAGCTGTGTTTAGAGTATTTTAAAGAAATATGTACCAGTATTCCTGTTATAATTGCTAACACAGAAGAAACTCACTGGATCATATTTAACAGCTCTGAAACCTATTGCAATTTACTAAATTTGAGAATTAGTTTAACAACAAAAATGCAAGAGAAGATAATGAATCACAAAATGTATTTTCTTCATTTACTCTGACAAGTGGAGCCTAGTTCTAATAATTCCTGAAAACTCACAATAATATAGTAAATAATGTGAAATTTATATTATAACAATAATAAAGTATGAAGTTTTGATAAATTTTTTTCCATTGGTTATTTTGCAGGTGAGTTATGCCCCTAACCCTGGGGCAGATTGCTTCGTAACATAAAGGAGTCTATAAACATCTTCTAATTTTTTTTCTGAAGAGATTTACTGACTCTTTGCATACCATAAAGGATAGAATATTTCTGCTTTATTCATTGCTGGAAATATTTTTTTTTCTTATCTCAAATAGTTAAGGCACCCATACTGGGATCTAGAGCTGATCAAAAATAAACTACTTCTGTTTTTTCATTTGGATTATTTTTTTAAATTTTTCTACTTGTGGTAGAAATTTTTAAACAATATAATGATGCCATTTTTAGAGATATTAAAAGCTATGTTTTTCTTGCTGTCAGGTAAAGGCACCACTCAGATGAAGTTATACACAAGCTGTGGTAAAATAGGAAAATAAATCACGGTTTTATTTCCTTCTTGAAGCCTGGAATTTGTTTAATAAGATTTTCAATAAAAGCATTCACTGTGCACATAATGATAAAAACTTTAAAATCTTTATAGCATGGTTCCTCCTTTTTTCATATAAAAATAAGATATAAAGAGATGTAGTTTTGTTCCAAGTAATGTTGTTAGGTATGCTGTTATGCAGCTCATCTGTGCTATTATGTTAATGAACATTATGTCTACAGCTCTGTGCCCTGGAATAACCATACTTAGTGAGATTAAACTGGAAACAAATTTTTGTTAGCAGTAATTTTAGAACTTGTAAAAGATCAGGAGAAATGCTTGGAGAATTTTGCTCTCCACTAGTGTGCAAAATAGGCTGAATTATGGGGAGAGAGAAGGTGAATGGAAGAGGAGGAAGACATTAAAACATTTATTGAAAAGAATATGTTTGCATGTTAAATCTGTAGAAAGGCTGTAGCTATTATATATATATTTGTATTTATAGTGTATATTATTTATTTGCCATTAAGGCACATTAATAGTTTTATCAAATTATTATACTCTTCAAGAATACTGTGATACCATCTTTCAGTTACAGTACCTGCAGAAGACAAAGTAAGGTTTTCTTTCAATTGCCTAATGCTTTCTCATGCTTTCCCACCTTTTCCTTGGTTTTTAGTGCTACCTGCTGCAATGATAGAATGACATTTCTGCTTTCTTCCAGTTTCTTTTTAAAAATGCAGATTCTGCATAATTCTGAAATAACACAAATGTAATAAATTCAGCACATGTAGATGCTTAAAGAGGAGATATGTTTGGTTTGTTATTTTTTGGGGAGTTGGTGTTTGTTTTATTTGGCCTTATTGTGTTGGTTTGTTTATTTGTTTGTTTGTGGTTGGGTTTATTTTGTGGATTTCTTATTTCTTTTTTCTTTCTTTTTTTTTTTTTTTTTTCCCTAAATATTAGTAATACAGAATTCTCTGGTCAGCTATTCACTTACTTACTTGGGGTAGTAATTATGATTGCATACTCAAATTACACAGTTCCACATTCAACTCCTCTTGTAAATGGCATTTGGAAATCAGTTATAAGAGTGTACCATAACTTTCCAATACTGATTTGTTTATTAGTACTATTTACTGGTACTTTTGCAGCCACTGACCTAAAAAAAAATATAGGCTCTTTTTTCTTCAGTTTCCAGATCACAAAACTGGCACAGAATGGTTTATCTGAACTCCCAGAGCAGAACCACATGTTTACCTAAGCTGCCTTCTGTAAAAACCACCTTAAAATGGGAATTTTTCAGAAGCTAGCTTCCATAAGCAAAAAATTCATGAGAAGATTACAGTTCAATAAACTGTATTGCCCAGTGTTGGGCAATAGCCTCTTTATGCTTTAAAGTAGGCAGTCATCTAAGTTCAAATCTCTGATCAAAGTAGAAGTGAAGCTGTTCACAAGTATCAGGATAAATGAACCTCATAATAAAAGAAAGTCCCACTTCAGGAAAAAATTCTTATCCTAAAGTGCAAAAAGGAAAGAATGACTCTGATTGTTACTTACCTGGACCAAAATACATAGATTATAGCAAATAAGAATTTCTCTACAACTAGATGTTATCCAAAGGAAAAAAAAAATCAGAACAAGTAGGATTCCTATCTAAAATAAATGTCTGTTTTCATTCCTGCCAGAAGACTGGTATCCAGATCACCAAACCGAAAATGTTAGTTGAAACACTACTTTCAGATGGAGTTCAGGTTCATCATTTGTGGATGAAACCATTATTGTGATGGAACTACAGTTGTAGTCCTAATTTCAATAATATGCTAAAATCAGGGATTTTTAGTGGGAACTAGTGCCAAGAAGCTTCCTTATGAAACTTTAAAATGCTGCTTACATGTATACCAGTTCTCATTATTCCAAGCTAAGCCCTTAGAGTTACATTTTCTCAGAATAGAAATGAAGAAAAAAAAATAAATCTGCTTGGTGCAAGAAGCAATATTGCACTATCAAACTTATGAGTATACTACAAATTAAAAACAAACAAAACCCAAAACAACCCCAAAACAACTCTAATTCTTTAACACTGTTATATAACAAGCTGTAAATTCATGAAAACTTCCCCTTAGAAAGATATCAAATATCCCTCTGATTAGTTCACCACGAGAAGGAAAAGGGAAAAACAGAAACCTTTAAAAAATTGACCCATTTTGTAACTGAGTTCACAGTAAAAATCAGCTAGAGAGGAAATGAGTTGTTGCGTTATTCCAGCTTTATGTGAAAAGATGGATAAATTACTGATTGCATCAGTATATGTATTTGTCATTTAATCAAATGAGAAATTAGAAATCAAACTTAATAATTCAGCTTATGCTGAATATATTCTTTCCTTGACATAATCACAGAGAAATTTAACTCTTTCAAGCATACTAATGCCTTTTATAACTTTGAACAAACATTTTTCTCTCAAAGAACATAGCCACATTCCTCTTCTCTCCCATTTTTCATCTGGATGATCTTTGCATGAAAAGAGACCCTTCATGTTTCAGAGGTCACCTGATCCTGCTGTTTGTTCTGCCCCTGAAGTCATAATCTTCTGCCTGTGACATCACAATTGGTTTCTGCAGAGCTGATTATAGCCACAAAAAAAGGATTATGACTTCAGGTGAGGGATAAGCAGCAGGAACAGATGAGCTCCTGAGGAAAATGTTCCCTGCTCGTGACTGTTTCCTTAGAAACAAAGAGCAGAAAGTAAAAGTTGTGCTTTATTCAGAAAAAAACACTTTATATGAGATGGGAGTATCTCCTAGCAATTGCCTAGTGGTCAAATGCAAAGAAGTATTTTTCAGATAAAATCAAGACATGGAAAATATTCAAACAGGGCTAAAGTAGAAGACGTCATGGCAGAGAGGAAAAAATTACCTGATAATATAATTCTGTAAAAGGCTAATATATATGTCTTGAAACTGAGAAATATATATTTTAGCATGAATTAGCTGCTTACTATTTAAGAAAAGGTTTGGTTTTGTTTTTTTGTTTTCTTCTTTTTTTATTGCCTGTCCACTTTAACCCATTGATAGAAGCAGTCTTTTCTGTCTGATGGTGACATTAAGGGACTTTATGACTCCACCATTTGCTTGCTGAATTACTTTAAATAAATCACTTAATGCATCCAGATCTCATTAACTGCTCTGTGAAATGCAGCACTGTAGCCATTACAGTAATAGGGACCTTCTAGTCCTTCAGATGTGTGTATGTTCTGAATGTCAGAAATCTATCTATCTATCATCTATCTATCTATCTATCTATCTATCTATCTATCTATCTATCTATCATCTATCTATCCATCCATCCATCCATTCCTTCTATATAAATACAATTATGAAGGTTATGGGCCAGATTCTCACCTACTGGAAGTTATAGCCCTGAGAACCAGCTCTCCTACTAAGGTCAAGTATAGAATGAATTTCCCAAACTTCACACATATGAAATAACAGTTACATTCTAATAGAAGTACAGAATGAAAAACATTTTCCTTTCTGGTTTTGAGCCAAGAAATATATTTCAAATATATCAGAAATCATTTTTCTCAGTAATAAATTAATTATTTCAAAAATATTGTTGTTCAGGGAAAGAAAAATATCTCCTTTAGTGAAAATGAAAATAAAAAGATTTTTAAGTTGTAAAAGTAGAAACTTTCACTCTGACTTTGCAGAAATATAGTATCTTCACTCAAAAGCTTTCCAGATATTAATATCTCATAAATTATAATTAATCTTTTTAAATCTTACCTGGATGAAAGGAGACAAGCAGCTAAGATTAAGTCCTTAGTTTCTAAAATTTTCACCTGCCCAGAGGATATTTCACTGCGCTCAGTACTCAGCCCCCTACTGATTTTCATTTATATAAATTATCTGTTGCCTCTCTCAGCCTACTGTAGGGGTGACATGTGCACAGGCAAATTAGAGACATGCTGGTGGTAATGAATTACTAGGCAGACACTTCCCACAGGGGCTGCTGCTAACACTGATTTAATTATTTCTTCAAGAAGTTAAGATTCATGTTTGACTTCAAGTGTTGTCCAGGCTGTGGCCATATGGCTAAGGGAAGTAATACCTATTAGGGCTTGATCTGACTATGAATCATATATTTAAAGTCTGTAGGGAGAAGAAAATAAGTAAAATAACAAAATTAATAATAATGAGTACCTAATTTAAGTGTGACTAGCTCAGAAGACATAAAAAATGACCTGAGGTCTGTGGAAAGGTGCAATAGGCTGAAGCAAGTGAAAACTAAATGCCTTTTTTTTTTGGTTGCTTCTGACACTCAGAAATGACATCTTCATTTTTCTTTGGCTTACTTGTAGGCAAAACTTCCTGTGTCCTTAAAAATATAGGTGGTATGTAATTTTTATGTAAGTCCTTGTCACAAGAATAAAATTTAACTTGAGCAAGTTATCACAATGATCTGGTAGTTAGAACTGCAAAAGTTCTGTGTGAGGTTGATTGAGGACTGTTTTACAAATGGGGCTAAGCACTCTTCGAAACCACTTAAAAATATGCTTTTAAACTCTAAACTTTTAAACTGTAGCGTTATTGCATACTACAGTTGTAGTTTTATCTCTAACTGCTCTGAATTATATTATGGAGTGTTTTGAAATGAATGAAAACCTATGATTTCTAGAGGCACACGAAAGAGATGATTTTGGAATTATTGTATGTTGGCTTGTGATCCCCTTCAGCCATGTGCCTCTATAGACCACCAAAGGAGATACATAACTTTATTTGTGTAAATATTTACTGTACCATTTGAACTACTATTGGGGCTTGGCTAGAGGCCAACATGCCTGTGATTAAATAGCATTGCACAATCAGGCAGCTCAGATGAATATCCATCAAGTTTTTGGAAACCTGTGAGGAGTTACAGAGAAAGAGCTCTTAAGAAACTCTTTCTGAGATTCATAGGGAAAGGTTCTCTGCAAAATCCACTGATCATCTTGGTAGGTATAAGGAGACTGTTGTGAAGACTAAAAGATGGTTAATGATTTCTAAATTAAAGCATTTATAGAGACAAGAGTAGGGACCCTTACTAAGTGATTATAAACTTGGAATACCTAGGTAAGACAATTAATAAACTTATCCAGACTCCAGGTTAGGAAAGACTCTTCTGAAGTTTTAACACTTTCACATTTGGAGGATGCTGGAAGGAAAAGCACAGAGTACATTTAACGTACTTTAAGGTCCTGGGGTGTTGCCCTACTTTCGTTAGTGTTCCCTGAATATAGTACTTACTGACTCAAATAACAGATATCACAGGTAAAAACAACTCAGTCTAAGAAAAAGACAGAGGGGTTCCCCTATGTGTAGACTCTAGTTGGAGGTGCAGATGTTCCAATATTATGTGCAATCATGTCAATCTCTACTATGATAATGTTCACAGTGGTGAGAAGTCCCCTTACAAGATCACCTATGCACACCTCAGCTGTGGATGTCCCTCTAGTTGCAACTCATCTTGTCAATACCTGTCCTTGACAATGGCTGCTCATGGCATCCACCAAGGAGGACATCCTTTTACGCCAAGGCAGGGTTATAATGCTGTGGAGAAACTTCTGGCAGGGTCAAACTAGATTTGACTGCCACTGTTTTCATCTTCCAGTTCTAAAGTCTCTTCCCACCATTACAATATTCTTCTTTTATAATTAACTTCATTTTATACTTCAGCTGAATCTTTCTTTCCACCAAAGGCTTTCAACAGTACTTTGGATATTGTTTAATCAGGCCAATGGTCATCTTAAGCAAATTCCACCATTGCTGATTTCATCATAGCATTATCAGTTTTGGCTAAAACTCTTCCAGCCAGAGGTGGCTAAGGTAATTTACTCACACCAACAGTTTACACTCACACTCTTCCTTTATTACCCTTTGTTACCCAGCCTATGCCACCAAGAGGAGGTCATTTGGATTCCCCCACAGTATTAAACTCCCTCAGTATTCCCAGGCATTTTCTTCTAATCTTGCTCGCATTTTGTCCCACTGGCAGTGTTGTTTGTCACCATAAAACCTTACAATCTGTGCTATAGGTTTACGCAATACTGTAAGCCAGAAAATTAATACTCCATAGAGGGTATTGGTTTTTTTTCTCCTGTCTCAGTATAGGTCCCATGCTATTATTTTTAATTTGTTTGGAGGAACCAGAAATTTTAAAGTTTAGTACTTCAAAATACTCAGGGAAACTGCGAAGTGAAATAAAGCTTTGATTTTCCTGATTCAGAAATGAGTAAAAATCAGGAACGGCATTATGTGCTGGCTAGTGCTAAGGGATTTATGTTCCAAAGATTTCTTTTCACTAATGCTATGTAGATCTTGAACTGACATTGTACACCACTCATCACCTGCAGAGACAGAAATGTCGCAGTACATCAGCATCTTTACTGGCAGCAATGATGTATCTTGGATGAAGAGTCTCCCATGTTTATCTTTAAGGATGTCAGTTTTATTTATCCTTTGCTATGTAGTCAGGCTTATTTGCAGGTTAAAAGAGCAATCTCTTCAATTGCATGAAAATGTGGTCAAACCTGGAGACATAGGATTACAAGAGAAATCCTGGATCATTAAGTCCTGTCTCCCAGCGCTAGAGATATGCACACAATTTAGCTGATTTGATACATCAGTCAGGCTCTATGTTAAAGTTAGTTTTTTCCTTCACCACACTAACAGATTGTTTTGCTTTCTAGATTCTTATTTCCCTAATTTAAATTATTAGACTACAGCCTTCATCAGTTTGTACCCTTCATTTCTTCCTATACCAGCATTATCTTTCAGCTAGATGAAAATATTTTTTTCCTTTCTGGCACAAACCCAGCTGATACACTTTCAAAGTGCAAATGTTTTTTCCACATAATTTTATATTTTCTATCTTTCAATTAACACTAATAAGACAGATTTTTCAGCCTCTTGGTTACAACTGTAGGCCTTATAAATCTGTTTATTAAATGAAAGTAGAAGCTCTGTTTTCATTTAGTTCTTCAGCATAGTAGGCTTGTTATAAATGAGGTTCTATGTGAAGTCTCATTGGTGCATTTTGCCGGTGTCTTCTGAAAATATGGTCTCTGGTGCAAGGGTCACATTGGATTTTTCCACGGCAACAGCTTTTCGGTCTCATACTTATATAGTGAATAAATAAATATTGCCTTTCATCAGATGTGATATCTGGCTGATGTATTGGTAGCTTTAATAGAAATTTATCTTTGAAGCAAATTTTAGGTATTTCTTTGTGTCAGATAGCTTCTGGGAGACAAATACTTCCAAAGAACTATACTTAATAATAGTTAATGATAGCCAGCTAGATACTTTTTAATTTTCTGGTTTATGACAACAGGCTCCTGAATGTTTTTGATAAAAAAAAATCCTAATCATAGAATTCTAGGGGTTTTTTATATTGGCATAAAACTGTCTTTCCTCTTCTCTGCCATCCTTTTTGCTGGCGATTATCCTATTTTCCCTTTTGCATTTTGATCTCCTCACTGCCATTTTCATTTTTCTTTGAACTCTAGACATAATCTTAGTAAGAATTTGCCTCCTCTTCTTCTCCATCATGGGCTCAAACCCTTGTATGCAAACCATCGCTTCCAGTTTTCACACCATCCCTGATGCAGACTTTCATGGGTTGTCCTGGGTTCAGCAATAGCAGTCATTTTAGATCCTTCTTAGCAGCTGGTGCAGCTGTGTTTTAACTTTCAGCCTGGGAACAGATCTGATAACAGGAATGTTTTTAGTTACTGCTCAAATGTTTAGTCTGACCAAGGACTTTCTGAGCCTCATGCTCTGCCAGGGAGGAGGGGAGGC